>CBVK0100940033.1:0-28191 GCA_900067695.1 Picea abies | reverse complement strand
GTACCCCAGGAGTGCACTGGGGGCCCTAGATCTCGTCTAGGGTCTTAGCCATCCTCTCGGAGAAATGGCTCTCGCAACTGCTTATAAATTTAACACATCTTTCCTTGAATTTGTAAGAAAATCTGCTCTGTATTATCATTTGTGTTTCAAGTCAAGGTTATTTTGCTAGAGCTAGGTGGGAAGTATAAGTGTATACACCCCCACCTTAGTCTCCATCATATTTTTGCTTAAGTATTTGTTGATTTAACAAGGGTTTACCAAGAGAAGTATACATGCATACACCCTCTTAGTCTAAACCCTAGCTAGGGATACTTGCCTTAGGGAGATAGAGGATTTACACGCTCAATGAGGTAGTACCTCTAGCTTATTCTTTTCTCGACTCCATTGACCCAATCATTAAAGGCACTAATCATTACTTGTTGCATTGGAAAAATAAATTGTTGCCTTGGTAAATGTGAAAGTTTAAAGTTTTGAAGTTATCTATTTTGGAAGTTGTTCTTTGAGCCTTAGGCACTCTTGCTTCATTGAGGCATCCCCTTTCAACCATTAAATCTTTTTGATGTTACAACTAACTTCTACAACCATAAGACTGCAGAAAAGCTAACCCTCTAAAATCTAACAACTCACAAACTAACCTTAGGATTGACCCCAAACTTTGCCCTAACTCTCTACTAAACTAGGTGCATCTTTTAGGATAACTAGGACTAAGTTTTAGTGGATAATTTTTCTTATATTTAACCTAGTTTGCTACAACTATTAGGGCCGTTAGTTTTCTATAGAATTAGTCACCTAATAACTGCTAATGAAGTGTCAAAGTGCATGCTATGTCATAATCTTTAACTAGTCTAACTCTTGTACTTGCAAGTTTTTTATGTATGCTCTTAAACCACTCATTGCTTATCATTTATTGTTGATATACTGATGAGTTTACTGCTGCAATTAGGGACAATAAGCTTAACTTGCTTGTCCAACTAACATATTACAAGTATCCTTGGTTTTCATTATGTCTCGCTTAGGTACCCTACTCTCGACAGATCACTCAAGTCATTTGGCAACCCTCAACCTTTCCCAAGACCCTTTTCCAAGTTTCTTCTACCATTTAGAATTGACCATTAGGGACATCCATTCATACTTATCATTTTCCATCTCGTTTCCCCCTAGGGTCACCGAGATTCCCCCCTTGATGTGACTACCTCACCTCTAAAGTGACATGAACACCTGCCTAAGGTGACAGTGGTAGGTGCTCTCTATGTTGTCACCAATTGATGGTTGGGTCGAGCTTTGGCCATTCTACAACTTGTGCAATAACACATTCTTTCTTGGAGAACCCACAAGCCACAAAACTTGCCTTGTACTTTTCAATATTGCCATTTGCTGAATGTTTCGTTTTGTAGATCCATTTGGAACTCACAACTGATTTCTCTTTTGGTCTCAGAACCACATTCCAAACATCATTCTGAATGATGGAATGATATTCTTTAATCATGACATCCTTGCATGCTTTCTTCCCTGCAACATCTTCTTAACATGTAGGCTCAACATCAATGATATCACATAACAATGCCATGTAACCGGAATATGGTCGAGGTCTCTTGCTTTCTCTCAAAGATCCATCTGGAGCACCATACTTCTCGACAATCCTGAATAATCTCACGATCCCAAGTTGGTCTTCTTTTCTTTGTACTCGTTTCTGCAGGGCTTTATGGTTCTGCCATGTCATGGTCCTCTGAACCATGTTCTTTTGGCACAACATCATTACTTGCATCTGTATCTACAACTCTAGGAGCTTTAGGTTCCTCATCATGGATCTAATCTGTATGATGTTGCCTCGATCTATTGAAGGTTGCATCCTCGTTGAAGGTAACATCTATGCTAATCTCGTTCTGTGTGTAACCAGGGATGTAGACTCTATATGCCTTCGATGTCTCATTATATTCAACAAATATACCCTCCTTGCCTGAAGGATGCAACTTCGATCTCTTATCCTTTATTACATGGACGTGTACAACTCTATGTATGGATAGTCTGCTCCAAGTCTCAGCTAGAGACCGTCTAAACTGTTGCCTTCTGCAATTGTCATTATAGCTCCCTTCCATAGTTATTACCTGTGACCTGCCTGTTATAAGCAAAATCTGTCCGTTGGGACAGATCCGACCTATCCAGCTGTGAAGACGGTGACAGCCTCTTTGATAGCTCGATACAAGGCAGAGACTACACGCACTTCAAGTGGTCCTTCGCCTGAGGTGGTAATGAAGGGGAAAAAAGAGAGGTGAAAGACTTAGAAGAAGTATTTCTCAGGACCACCCACCTTGGGTGTTGTCCTCCCTCAGTCTCTGGAATGGCCAAAATGGCCTGGGGGGTGAAAATTTTGGATGATATGATGAAAACAAGCTTGTTGATTTTTATGACAATGAACTAAATAAAGCGAACAACGAGCTATTCACTCTCTTAAAGCGTTGGAAAATGACTCAGAATGGGTCCCCGGGGTAAACCGGTGTCTTGGACAATTAACCAATGGATGCCTCAAGTAAAAAAGTGTGAAACCAGGGTGAAATGTGTGCTTAAAAGTTACAACCAAATCCTTTTAAATGACTGTCAATTATGAACAAGAAGCTATGCGAAGCTTTTAAGACAGTGATACAAGCCCAGAATGGCTTGATACCTCCGGGGTGACCCATGAAGTGATCCCAGAAAATTGTTAAATCAAAAGAGGGCTGTAAAAGAGGATGAACAACCTTGTTACAAGTTGTTACAACTACTATATAAGGGAAAGCATTCATAACCTCAAATTTCGGTTCGTGGGTGTAAGGTGCCTTGGTCACAACACTGTTTTGAAGGTTATCCCGATCAAGGAACACATCGTAGAACTGTGCCAACCAGTATAAGAAGAGTAGGCCTAACAGACCATGATGGTTAAGTTGAAGAGTGTCCCATGCAGTTCAGAGAAGCAGGGATTAACCACTTTTCGTCATTAGCGCTTTTAGGCTCTTGAAACCGCTTGGATGTAAGAAGGATATCTGCGAAAAGAAAGAGGTCCAGGACCCTCCTAAAGAGAGTTTTAGCTGAGCTTACCCAAACAGAGTAGTATTTCAACCAAGGTAAGCTAATCAACTCCTTGACCGTGTGATACTAAAGAAAAACCACTCGGCTTGTATTAACTAGACAACTTTCGAGGGGCTCCTGATGAAGAATCCCTGGCTTTGACTCTTAGTATCCTACAAAATTAAAATTGCTTGAAATGAAATACCAGACCATCCACATGGTGAGGTCACGTTTTACTTTCACAAGTATGCCTCCTGGTTACTGAATTTGAAATCTATTTAAAACTATATACATAAAACAAGTAAATAGGTAGATGGCATATATGTTACAGCTAAATAATATGTATATGTATGTAGCTAAATAGTATAAGTTTTTGTTTTGAGTGTATGAGGCGGACCCCTGAATTGTTTTCAAGTGTTTTTTGTGGCTTTTGCGTGTATTTAATTTGCTGATTCTTATATGGCCCTTTTAGGGGCAACCACCTGCAGATTAATGAGTGAAAAATGATACAATGAAAATATCACAATATTGAATAATTACAAATACTGATTACACCATTCAACCCAACGGAATGGGTTGAGGCTCTTTGCGAGTGGCAAGACCACCATGTGCATGTAAACTCCAACTAACTCCTTGTATGAGGATTGAAAATTTAGTGTTTGAAATATAGAAAATATGATGACTATCTACGGAAGTATAGATCATATTTTTAACAAAAATTCACAATTAAACTACTTAAGCTATCTACACAAATTAAGCATATCAACATTGGTATGTGTGCCAACAATTTTTGGAATGAGTGCAGGTGATATATAAAGTGAATATGAGAGTGATTGGGTAGATTTACCGATCAAAATATATGTTTTTCTTCGTTGTCCTATTGGCCCCTTTGCATCAAACATGTTTTTATGTGGTCCCCAACCGCTTATAAAAAGTAGAATAGGTGATTGGTTATGTCGTTGTAGGAAAACAACAAAATTTTAGTATTTATGTATGGAAAAACTAAATTAAATATAACAAAAAATTTATACATAAAAAGTATATAACAACTAACTAAGATGACTGTTTCGTGGGGGAAAATTGACCAAAATGACGAATTTTTCTATTTGGGACAACAAGGTTAATGGTATGAAAACATAACAGAAGTATACATGTACGAAAAAAGAAAACAAACAAATATGAACAAACAATGGGCCTATATGAAGGCCGTCCTAAGGGGCCCAATGAACTCCCAGCCACTAGCTAAGACTGAAAATAACAGAGTACTTCAGAAAATCTGCACTAAAACACATCAAACAAGTTAAACCAATCTGTTAGAAGATGAAAGCAAGCAAGTTAAACCAAAACTGTTAGAAGATGAAAGCAAACAAATTAAACCCAATGAAACAACAACAAACATTTAACTAACTAATCCCTCCTGGAGATAGCTAACATAACAAACATTTACCCATATCCCTCAACCCTTAACCAATCAATGACACATCCAATAACTAAAATCTAACAAATATCACACACACACAAAGTCTTGAAAAATTTCAGCAGAGCTTTGTTACTATATTCATCCTCCATTTTTACAATGCCAACTCTCTTATTTATAAATGAGAGGTGAAGGCTTAGGGTTAGGTCACAAGACACTTGTCACTTTTGGAAAAGTGACAAGTGGACCGACCCTAAAGTTTTTTTGTTTTTTTTACAAAAGACAACTCTATCCAAAAGGTATCTTATAAAAAAAGAATCTTATTCTAAAGATAACTTTATCCAAAAAGGGGATCAAGTCAGATTTGATTTGAGCCTTCAATTACATAGTATACATGCCAAAAAGTAAATCATGCGAGCGTTCATATTACAAAAAATCATTTTTTATAAAATGACAAAACTTAATATGCCACATCACCATTTGCTTTGGGATTTGTGCCACCCCAAAGGCTCTTTGACCGTTGCCATGTTTTGCAGCGGTAGGTGAGGTGGTTTAGGACAATACCTGACCATCCATGGCTGCTGGATTCACTGGGATGAAGGCCCAAGGTGTGAAGAAATCGCTGAGCTGCTTAAGAGGGCAAGGGGCCTTTGAGATTTGGTCGTTGTAAGAAAGAAAATGCTCGTTGTTCAGACACTTTTCAGCCCTGATTATGCCCCCCCTTTGCTGCCTATAAGTTTCCCTATGAGACGACCGAAGCATGGGTTCAATTTGGGCTTGTTTCAGTGAGGGGACCCCTTGGACCTGAACCTTGCGAGGCTCTTTCTTTATACCAAACGACAAAATTGTTCTTTACTGTGCGCATTCTGTAGCTCTGTCCGCTACCTTTTCGCTGCCTTTTGTTTGGCGCAAATCCGACTTCAGATGAGTAAGATATGGCCTCAGAAAGTTACGTGGAAATGAGTCGGTCGAGAGACTGATCAAGGAAAAACTTGTAATTGAGGCAAAATTCTGGGCTACACACTGGAATGGACAGGTTACTACAGCCTGCATACTTGTAGTTGAAATGGGTTTTCCTCACCCAACTCAATTTAGCCTCGGAGACCCTCAATTAGGCCTTCTTTCGACGCATGCTTATCGGGCCAATAATGAGTCCTTGTTGCTCTGGGACATGCCACTGAAATTCTAGGTTGAATTTACAGAGGTGAATGCGATGGATGCATTATTGACTTTGTCCCGATTGTTTTGAGTATTTACGGACGAAAATCGGCCTTTGCATGGTGAAGTTACAGAATTAAACAAGCCAGTGACCCTGGGAGTGGGGAATTTAATTTTTTAATGTTTAGATTTTTAAATATATATAATTTTTTTTTTTTAGTTTTATTAAAAAAATTTAATAATAATTTTATTTTTAACATGTATATAGAATATATATCTAATACGCATATAAATAAAACTATATTTAAAAATTAATAATAAAAATTAAAAAAACCAACAAATTTTAATATATAAACTAAAACTATATAATAAATAAATTAAATTAAAATTAAAATTTTGAAACCCTCCACCCGTTTGCCCTTGGTCAGCATATAACCAGGGTGAAGCTCGAAAATGAGCTTGCGGGGTTAGGAAATGGGAGGAGGTGGCAGGGAGGGAAAGGTGGCCGTGTGGAGTGGTGGAGAGGAGGTGGAGGGTCTGGTCTACGTGCAGGAATTTCAGAGGAGGGGAGCAGGACGCAGAGATAAGGACGAGGGGGAGATGGCGGGGGTGCTTTGGTGCGATGGTGGAGTGCATCAAAGGGTTTTGGGAGAATGAAGGAACTTTGGTGCGATGGTGGAGTGCATCAAAGGGTTTTGGGAGAATGAAGGAACGATGGTGGCGAGTGGTGGTTGGGCGCATGGAGGTAAGGGGGTGGTGGTTGCACGTAGGGGAGAGGCTAAATGGAGGGAGGTTTGCGCGCGTCGAGAAGCGGTCGGGGTATGTAAAGGCGCGTGGAGAATGGACGAAAGGAGAAGGCCAAGCTGGTGCATGGAGGTGCAGGTGGAAGTGCTACAGAGTTGGTGAGGGGGTGGTGGTGGCGTCTAGGTGGTGGATGGGTGGCCAACCACCCCCAAAAATTAAAATTTTAAACTTTGACAAAGTGAGATTTTTCCTCTTGCAACAATTTTTTTAAAACATGAGGTCATGGGTTCAAAATCCCTTAATTCTCTTTGGATTTCTGGGTAATTTTGAGATTTTTTGGGCAAAGAAGAAGGGAGGCGGCTGGGGTTCAAAACTTAGGGCTTGTTAATGACATGTCCAGGCCTGCGTATTCAACAAAGAACTCATGAATTAAATATCTAAAGGGGCCATGGAGGCTTGGGCCTAGTGCCCAAGAGGGGTTTGAATACCGTCCAACAAACAAAACTGAACCAACAACCAATACCATAACTGAACCATACAAATTGGGCCATGGAGGCTTGGGCCTAGTGCCCAAGAGGGGTTTGAATACCGTCCCCTTTTCATCTTTTGCACACACAGAACTACCATGAACTTAGCTACCAACAAACAAAACTGAACCAACAACCAATACCATAACTGAACCATACAAATTGGGCCATGGAGGCTTGGGCCTAGTGCCCAAGAGGGGTTTGAATACCGTCCCCTTTTCATCTTTTGCACACACAGAACTACCATGAACTTAGCTACCAACAAACAAAACTGAACCAACAACCAATACCATAACTGAACCATACAAATAAATACCAGTTTGAAGGCAAAAACATAATTTTTTCATGCAAGATCTCATCATAACCAATAAATTTTCCTTGGTTTTTTGAACTGGGATTGATGGGTTACCTGGTTTATTGTATGAAGACTGCTGCATGGTGGCTCACTGCCCACTGCAGAGATGCACCCGCCGATATACAACCTCCCTCTGCTGCCATGAATGCCTGTTGCACAACTCCTCCCCACTGCCACCGCCACCGCCTCCCCCCCTTTGGCAAAAATGTCAAAATGGCTTGAGAGAGGGGAGAGGAGAGGTTTTGAATTTTCCAATTTTACAAAAAAACAAATTTCCAAAAAATTGCATGAGGCTACATGCCTTCTCCAATTTCCAAATTTTATATTTTTTTTTAAGAAAATTTTCAATTTTTTTTAATATTTCTTGAAAAATGTGCAAGTCAAAGTTTGACTTTGACTTTGACCCTACTGTTGTTGACTTAGACAAAAAATGTTGCCGAGTGAGACAGAGTCAGAATCGCACGTAGAGAACGTCGTTGGAAAGGTCTCGACGAGTTCATTGAAAATATGTCGCCACCAATCCCAAATAAAGCCACCTCAACCCAAAATTTGGGATTGGTGGCGACATGTTTTTAACATACTCGTCGAGACCTTTCCAACGACGTGCCCTGCGTCCGATTCCGACTTTGTCTCACTAGGGAACATTTTTGGTCTATAAGTCAAGAACAATAGGGTCACAGTCAAAGCAAACTTTGACTTGTACATTTTTCAAGAAATATTAAAAAAAAATACGTGGAAAATTTTATTAGTTTTTTTTTAAAGAAAATAGGAAAATGGAGAAGGCACATAGCCTCATGCAATTTTTGGGAAATTTGTTTTTTCTGCAAAACTGGAAAATTCAAAACCCCCTGTCTCCCTTCTCTCAAGCCATTTTGGCCAAGGGGGGGCTCTGCAACAGGTATCCATGGCAGTAGAGAGATGTTGTATGGCAGCGGATGCATCTTTGTAGTGGACAACCGATTACCATGCAACAATTTTCATATAGTAAACCAGGTAACTTATCAATCACTGTTCAAAAAACCAAGGAAAATTTGCTGGTTATGATGAGATCTTGCATGAAAAAATTATGTTTTTGCCTTCAAATTGGTATTTCTCTACCTGGTTCAATTATGGTATTGGTTGCTGGTTCAGTTTTTTTTGTTGGTAGTTGAGTTCATGGTATTTCTGTGTGTGCAAAAGATGAAAATGAGAGGGGAGTCGAGCCACTCTTGGGCACCAGGCCTAAGCCTCCATGGTCCCTTTAAATATTTAATTCTTGAGTTCTTTGTTGAATATGCAGGCCTGGATATGTCATTGACAAGCCCTGAGCTTTGAACCTCAGCCCCCTCCCTTCTCCTTTGCCCATAAAAGTCCAGAATTACCCAGAAATTCAAAGGGAATTTAGGGGGTTTGAACCCATGACCTCATGTTTTAAAAAAACTGTTGCAAGAGGAAAAAACTCACTTTGCCAAAGTTTAAAATTTAAATTTTTGGGGGTGGTTGGCCACCCATCCACCACCACCACCACCACCCTCTCACCACCTCTGCAATACCTCCACCTGCAACTCCATGCACCAGCTTAGGCTTCTCATTTCCTCCATGCCTGCGCATACCTTCGTCCCCACGCGCCCTCACAAACCACAACCCCTTCTCCACGCGTGTAAATCTCCCTCCTTTTTCCCTCTCCCTTGCGTGCAACCACTACCTCATTACCTCCACACGTCCAACCACCACTCCATTACCTCCACGCGTCCAACCACCACTCACCACCATCGTTCCTCCCTTCTCCCAAAACCCTCCATTGCACTCCACCATTGCACCAGCTCGCCCCCGCCATCTCCCCCTCCTCCTTATCTTTGCGCCCGACTCCCCTCGTCCAAATTCTCTGCACGCGGACTAGACCCTGCACCTCCTCTCCACCACTCCACACTACCACCTCTCTCTCCCTGCCACCTCCTCCCATCTCCTAACCCCACAAGCTCATTTTCGGGCTTTGTCCTGGTCATATGGTGACCAGAGGCAGACGAGTGGGGGGTTTCAAAATTTTAATTTTAATTTAATTTATTTGTTATATAGTTTTAATTTATATATTAAATTTGTTGTTTTTTTTTTCCAATTTTTATTATTAATTTTTAAATATAGTTTTATTTATGTGCGTATAAGATATATATTCTATATACATGTGAAAAATAAAATTATTATTATTATTTTTTAATAAAACTAAAAAAATTATTATTAATTTATATCTATATTTAAAAACCTATACATTAAAAAATTAAATTTCCCCTTCCGGGTCACATGCCTGTTTAATTCCATAACTTCAGCATACAGAGGTTGATTTTCACCCATGAATAGTCGAAATGACCGGGGCGAAGTAAGGAATGCATCCATGCCATTCACCTTTGTAAATTCAACACAAAATTTCAGTGGCATGTCCTAGAGCGACATGGACTCATTATTGGCTTGATAAGCATGCGTCGGAATGAGGCCTAATTGGGGGTATTCGAGGCCAAATTGGGCTGGGTGAGGAAAACCCATTTCAGCTACAGGTATGCAGGCCTGTAGCAGCCTACCAATTATGGTGTCCAACCTAGAATTTCGCTCCAATTATAAGTTTTTCTTTGATTAGTCTCTCGACTGGCTCCTTCCCGCGTAGCTTTCTGAGGCCATATCTTACTTATTCAGAGTCGGATTTGTGCCAAACGAAAAGCAACGGAAAGATAGAGGACATAACTACAGAATGGGCACAGAAAAGAACAATTTTGTTGCTGTTTGGTACATGGGAAAAGCCTCTCAAGGTTCAGGTCCAAGGGGTCCCCTCACCGAAACAAGCCCAAATCGAAGCCATGCTTCGGTCGACTCAGAGGGAAACTTATAGGTAGCAAAGGGGGGGCATAATCAGGTCTGAAAAAGTGCTCGAACAACGAACATTTCTTTATTTACAACGACCAAATCTCAAATTTTCCTTTTCCTCTGAAGCAGCTCAACAATTTCCCCACACCTTGGGCCTTCATTCCGGTGAATCCGACAACGATGGATGGCTAGGTATTGTCCTAAACCACCTCACGTACAACTGCAAAACATGGCAACAGTCAAAGAGCATTTGGGGTGGCACAAATATCAAGGCAAATGGTGAAGTGTCATATCAAGTTTTTTGATTTTATGAAAAATGACTTTTTGTAATATGAATTCTCTCATGATTTACTTTTTGGCATGTATACTATGTAATTGAATGGTCAAATCAAATATGATTTGATCCCATTTTCGGATAAAATTATCTTTAGGATAAGATTATTTTTAAATAAGATACCTTTTGGATAGGGTTACTTTTTGTAAAAAAGACAAAAAGACTTTAGGGTTGGTCCACTTATCACTTTTCCAAAAGTGACAAGTGTCTTGTGACCTAACCCTAACCCTTTACCTCTCCTTTATAAATAAGAGGGTTGACATTGTAAGAAGGGAGGATGCATATAGTAACAAAGTTTTGCTGAAATTTTCCAAGACTCTTTGTGTGTGATACTTGTTAGAATTTAGTTGTTGGATGTGTCATTTTTTGGTTAAGTGTTGAGCGGTAGGGGTAAATGCTTATTATGTTAGTTATCTTCAAGAGAGATTGGTTAGCTAGGTGCTTGTTGTTGCTTCTTTGGATTTAAATTGCTTGCTTTCATCCTCCAACAGCTTGGTTTAACTTGATTGATGTGTTTTAATGCATATTTTCTGAAGTACTCAGTTATTTTCAGCCTTAGCTAGTGGCTGAGTGTCATTGGATCCCTTAGAACAACCCCTTAGTTGTCTGTTCATACTTGTTTGTTTTCTCTTTTCATACTTGTATATTTCTGTTATGTTTTCCTACCATTAAACTTGCTGACCCAAATAGGAAAATTGATTATTTTGGTCAATTTTTCCACACAAGACAACCATCTTAATTAGTTGTTTTATACTTTTTATGTGTAAATTTATGTTATATTTAATTTAGTTTTTCCATACATAAATTCTAAAATTTCGTTGTTTTCCTGCGAGGACATAATCGGTCACCTATTCTGTTTTTTTTAAGCGGTTGGAGACCACCTAAAGACTTGTTTGAGGCAAATGGGTTAGTAGGACAACGAATAAAAACATCTGTTTTGATCGATAAATCTACCAAATCACTTTGATATTCACTTTATTGATCACTTCCACTCATTCCAAAATTGTTGGCACACATACCAATGTTGATATGCTTAATTTGTGTAAATAGCTTGAGTAGTTTACTTGTGAATTTATGTTAAAAACTTTGATCTATGTTTGCGTAGATAGTCATCGCACTTTCTATATTTCAAAAACTAAACTTCCAATCCCAATACAAGGAGTTAGTTGGGGTTTTCATGCACATGGCGGCCTTGCGGTTCGCAAAGAGCTTCAACCCATTCCTTTGGGTTGAATGGTGTAATCATTATTTGTAATTATTCAATCTTGTCATATTTTCATTGTATTATTTTTCATTCACTAATCTACAGGTCGCGCTGCCCCTAAAAGGGTCATACAGAAATCAACCAACTAAATACATGCAAAAGTAGCAAAAAACACTTGAAAAAAATTTAGGGGTCCGCCCCATACACTAAAAACAAAAACTTATACTATTTAGCTACATACATATACATATTATTTAGCCGTGACATATATGTTACCTACCTATTTACTTGTTATATGTATATAGTTTTAAATAGATTTCAAATTCAGTAACCAGGAGACACGCTTGTGAAATTAAGACGTGATCTCGCCACGTGGATGCCCTGATATTTCATTTCAAACAATTTCAATTTTGTAGGATACTAAGAGTCAAAGCCAGGGAGTTTTCATCATGAGCCCCTTGAAAGTTGTCTAGTTAGTACAAGTCGAGTGATATTTTCTTAGTACCACACGGTCAATGAGTTGATTATCTTAGCTTGGTTGGAATACTACTCTGTTTGGGTAAGGTCAACTAAAACACTCTCGAGGGGGGTCCTGAGCCTCTTCCTTTTTGCAGGTATCCTTCTTCCATCCAAGCGGCTTTAAGAGCTCGAAAACGCTAGTGACGATAAGTGGCTAATCCCTGCTTCTCTGAACTGCATGGGACACTCTTCAACCTCACCACAGTGGTCTGCTAGGACTACTCTTCTTATACTGGTTGGCACAGTTACGAGATGTGTTTACCTGATCGGGATAACCTTCAAAATAGTGTAGTGGCCAAGGCATGTGATAAAAACTAAAAATTGACCAATAAAATACTTTTAAAGTCAACCTTTCGCAAGTCTACCTTTCATCCACGAAACGAAATTTGAAGTTGTGAATACTTTCCCTTATATCGTAGTTGTAACAGCTTGTAACAAGGCTGTTCATCCCCTTTTACAACCCCTTTTTGATTTAAAATATTTTTGAGATCACTTCCTGGGTCACCCTGGGGGTATCAAGCGATTCTAGGCTTGTATCCCTATCTTAAAAGCTTCGCACAACTTCTTGTTCGTAATTTACAGCCATTTAAAAGGACTTGGCTGTAGCTTTTAAGCTCACATTTCACACTGGTTTCACACTTTTTTACTTGAGGCATCCATTGGTTAATTGTCAAGACACCGGTTTACCCCGGGGACCCATTCTGGACCACTTTCCAATGCTTTAAGGGAGTGAACAGCTCGCTGCTCGCTTTATTTAGTTCGCTGTCCTAAAAATCAACGAGCTTGTTTTCATCATATCATCCATAATTTTCACCCCTGGGTCATTTTGGTCATTCAAGAACCTGAGGGTGGACAACACCTAGAGGTCGGTGGTCCTTAGAAAGACTTATTCTAATTCTTTCATATCTCCTTTTTCCCCTTCATTACCGCCTGAGGCGAAGGACCACTTGAGGTGTAGGTAGTCTCTGCCTCGTGCAG
Source organism: Picea abies (assembly GCA_900067695.1). Taxonomy (NCBI): domain Eukaryota; kingdom Viridiplantae; phylum Streptophyta; class Pinopsida; order Pinales; family Pinaceae; genus Picea; species Picea abies. The sequence continues at coordinate 15,081 of CBVK0100940033.1, read as the reverse complement.
AGCTATCAAAGAGGCTGTAACCGACTTCACAGTCGGATAGGTCGGATCTGTCCCAACGGATAAATTTTCCTTATAACACCTGCCTTTTTCTGGCAAATGAGTGAGTGGGCAAATGAGTAGTTAGCCTCCTTTATTTCTACTAGCTGACATGCGCTGGAAATGTGTCTCCCCTCTGGGCAAGGCTGACTTCTCTTCTTAGTGGCTAAAACCACTTTAATTTGGTCTGGGGGCTGACTTCTTAGTTAGCATAATATAATTAGGGTTTGACCAATCCACAAAAGGGGATTTGATCAAGTACAAAGCCCGATATGATCAATCCACGAAAGAGGATTGATTTGATGAATAATAACTCAATAATAAATAGAATAGTCTTTGCAGTTACAATATTTCAACATTTTTTTCAATGGTTAAAATTCAGACCCACTTAGAGGCGTTGCGTTGATGATTGATGTTATTGTGGACAAAGACTTTAAAATTGACCCTTGAATCCGGAAAAGATGCTACAAGTAGCATCGATTTTTTTTTTGGACTTAAGATCATAACTTAATTGAAACTGTGGCTTCAACAATCACTACCATCGTCAATAAACATCTCAACGACTCCTAAATTATTGCTTAAGAATTTATTTTTTATTTTTTAAAATTTACATTTATTTTTAATATCAGAGACATATGACATCATTTTGCCCCGGGTATGATATTAGACTCTTCGATTTGATAAAGCTATTCACTCTGCTTTGTAGTTTGAAGTTTGTGTGCTTTATTTCCTGTGTGTAAAAAGAATCCAGTGTCGTATCCAGAGTCTCGAGCCCCTTAAAGGCAGGGTTTCCACTCTTGCGACACACTTCTGAGGCCGTATAAGTAGTCTCGGGCTCTTTAAAGACAGAGTTTCCACTACTGCGACCTCCTGACAAAGATTACTAGTTTCTGCCCGAGCAGTCGACCAGGAGCCTATCTAATCTTCTTTCGGGAAGACATAAGACTAAATGCTCTGCTTTCCTGTGCATAAATAGTAAAATCTATTACTATGGATTCTCGCTCAATGTCTTATAGAGATGTTAAAAATGTTGAAGAGCAGAGTACTCCTGAACCTAATTCTGTAAATAGTTTAGAGTCCATGTTTGCATACAATAGATCCTAAAGCATAAATCATGCCAGTATAGAAGAAGTTGAGACTCAGCCTCAAGTAGCATGGAAATTACCCCCCATTTCTCCCAGCCGTGTGTACCAAGACCATAATATGTTTCACCTCAAGGCTGTAACAAGGGTAATTATAAAAGAGTCAGTAAGCAGAATACAACAAAATAGTGATGTCAGTCACACAATTCCACTAATAAATGTCAAAGAGATTCAGAATGAAGCCAAAAAGCATGGAACAAACTATCTTCATTTTGGATGTATCATAATCGAAATCAACCCACTGGTGCATAAAGGAATAGATTCATATGTTCTATGCACAGTAAGAGACATGACTCGTAACAAATTCACTGATTACCTAATTGGTGGGATAGTTTCCCGTCTTTCTAATGGACCTGTCTATTTTGACTGTTATTCAAATTTTTCTGCTTATACTTTTGATGAAAATATTGAAAATATCTTACAACTCCAGATTCAAACAACTGGATTTGATATGTGTCCTACCAGGACAAATATATCCGTTCAAATTAGAGGATGCTTTAGACATACTAATACCTTGTTTCTCGTCGTATTACACACCCTTAGTAAAGCATCTCAATCCAGTGCTTTGGTGCTAACAGACCCCTTGAATAAAAAAATGGAACATCAATTGATAAATTGGGAAAATCTATCCTTGCCTACTGATTGGGTCATTGACACTCCCAGGGCACCTATCTCAAGATCCATCACCTCAGCCCAGATAAAAGAACCTGAAAATTCTGCAGTAATTTCCTTTCTCCAGAGGAACCTCTCTAAAGAAGTTTCTCTTACAAAGAACTATCAAAATCCCTCATCATCTACTTCATCTTTCTGCTTACACGCCTCACTTCAGCGTTTAGCTAATAAAGTTTGCCAAGTTCCTTTTGCAGTAAAATGCTTTGACTGTGGAGAGCTTATTACCCTGTCCACTCTTTCTACATTCAAAGAAAAAGAAATAGTCCAGTTTGAACATACTAATCATAATCCTAGGACAAATTTACCTCCACCAAATTCTATTGCCAAAGAACAATGCCCTCATCCTCAGTGTTCAGACATTCCTTTTCCACATGACCCTCATATCTTGGTTATTCATACCAACCCCTGTACAGAAATAAATCTCAGAAGACAAGCTTATCTTACTGATGATATAAGGAAACCCTCATTTCCAGAAATCGGAAAATTTCTCTCCTTAATGAAAGGATGCAAAAAAGACACAGTCAAAGATGAATGGATGAAGGAAATGCTCAATTGAGATTTATTCACACATCCAAACGCTGAAACCTTTGCCAAGAAAACTTCAAATGAAGAAAAAGTCAGAATAGCTCTGCAATGGAAGCAATTCATGAACTCTGAATAAATGTTTATTTCTTTTTATGAATGGAATTCCTTTAATGAAAAGCCTAGAAGTCTTTGTTCTAAGATCCTAATTCCACAAAAGGCAATTCCTATCTGTTGTACTGTTCAAACACTCTCTGTATCAGAAATTGGAAGAGAAATCAACAGACTAAAGAAAACTATCAAAGCTCAAAAGGATAGTTCCGAAGAGAGAGAAGACCATAAAGAACAGATTCTCCAAGTAGAACATTGGAAATACCATGTTCTGATTGATCTGAAAATACAAGGAATACCTTTCAAATTGAAAACATTGATAGATACAGGATCATATTTGAATATGCTACACAAGGACATTATTCCTGTATCTTTATGGCAAAAGGCTCAAGCCTTAGTTGTTGGATTGGGAAATATCCCAAATGAAATCTCTTTTCAAATACCAGAAGCAGTTCTTTGCTTCCAAGACTATTGTCTAAAGTTGAAATTCCTCTTAGCAGACATCTCTATTACCTGCATCCTCGGCACCACTTTTCTTGAAGCAGTATCTCCACATGGCTCCAAGATCGTGACTTAAGACAAACCAGGGTACTTCATCAACATTCCTTCTCAAAAGGGAAAAGTTGTTGTAAAACTCCCTTTTGTCTCTACCCCAAGGACTTCAGATATGGTCCAGTCGATTAAAAGGAAAAGTCTAAAAATAGAAGAACTAGAAGACTACCAATTAGGGGTAAGAATAAAAGATCAGCTAAGCAAAGAGCTAATACATACAAGAATTTCTCTGCTAAAGCAAGAATTTATTGATATAGTCTGCTCAGAAAACCCTACATCCTTTTGGAAACAAAAGAAACATGAGGTATCTCTTCCTTATAAAGAAGATTATCAAGGAAAACCTTGTAGAAGTAGGGCTATTCCTATGAACGCAGAATATAAAAAATTATGTGCAGAAGAAATAAAAGGCTTACTCAATAAAGGATTGATCAGGGAATCCACTAGCCCCTGGAATTGCTATGGCTTTTATGTTAATAAACATTCTGAACAGATAAGGGGTATTCCTCAATTAGTTGTAAACTACAAACCTTTGAATAAAGTCCTAGCTGATGACACATATCCAATTCCCAATAAAAGCAGTCTTGTGACTAGGATTGCAGAAGCAAAAGTATTTTCAAAATTTGATCTTAAATCGGGCTTCTGGCAAGTCACAATCAAAGAAGAAGACAAGTTCAAGACAACTTTTAATGTCCCTGCTGGACATTATGAATGGAATGTGATGCCCTTTGGTCTAAAAAATGCACCAGCTAAATTTCAAAGAGTAATGGAAAATGCACCAGCAACAGTAAATAATTATTTTGTCTTAGACAAAGAAATTAAAGCTGCATTAAATGCCATCGATAAGTTTGAAATTTATTTGATATATAAAAGGTTCCTATTAAGAATTGACGCAGCTGCTATGAATAAAATTATTAATAAGGACTTAATGTCCCCAGGAGACTCTAAGTTTGCTAGATGACAAGCCCTATTTAGCAATTTTGACTTCACCATTGAGCATATCAAGGGAACAAATAATTCTATACCAGACTTCCTAAGCAGAGAACATCTTCAAAATCTTTGCTTAATAATTTCTGTACAACTCAGAAACGACACAGAAACATTGGTTAACATTCCTGATTCATTGAAATGGGAAACATATGCAGCAGAATGGGTACCTCATTGGGAGTTAAGAAGCACAAAGATTTTGTCCCAGAAAACTCATCTATCATATTCCAATCTGGTGCCTAATGTAAGAGGAAGAAGGGTTTCAAATGTTTTAGCCCCCATAATTTCAAGAACAACTGAAAAGACAGTGCAAGCACAAAACGCTTTAACATAACTATTTCATGATATTATTCTAGTATGGGATATAAGGGATAACATAGGCAATAATTAACAATATTTCTGCCTAAACAGGCCAAGATTACTATTTCATTGGCCTGAAAGAAATCGCAATATCATTTTCCCAGAAACTGGCGTCAACTATACAGAATATAAAGAATTATGGTGGAACTTCATCCAACAAGAATAATTCCTTACTTTAGTAAAATTTGGAAATGTTAACACTGCATTAGGAAGACCACCTCTTTGGTTCGCAGATTGGTGGAGAGATTTTAGTCTAAATAAAGGAGCAATTGATCCAAGCATCCTAAATTCTAACTATCCTCTACTGTCAGTACATAATCTTTTTCAGACTGGACCAAATGATGAAGAATTATTATGTTCATTTATTCTGAATCATTACCAATGGGCTGTTAAAACAAAAACTATCATACCAATCCTAAATGGGCTGTTAAAACAAAAACTATCATACCAATCCTAAATGGGCAACTTTTCATAGCACGAAAAATATATACCAAGTGCTGGGATACGCTCAATTATCCCGGTCAATAATACCTTTCAGGATGCCTTGATTTCTCGTTTTCAAGCACCATTACATAATGGCCCTGTCTGGTCCTCAGCTTTACCGCGGTACCAAGTCTCCCTACGCGATCCTTATATTAATTCCTTGTTACAAGCCTATGTATAGTTTGCTGGCTTTCACATGGCCGAAGGATCTAAAATTGCTCAGTTACATTCTTCCATCTGTCTGTGTTTTGTTTCCATGACTATGCCTGCCTTGAATCCTAAATTACTTAAACTCGCCACCTCTGAAGGTGTGGTGGTTGGCCCTGGAAACGTCTCTCCTCTAACCCTTGGTTTCTGTCAATTAACAGAAATAGAAGAATGGTTTGCAGAATATGAACCTATCTCTGCGAAAATACAACCTCCAATGCCTAAAGAACTTACTGTTTCTATGAATAATGCTGGTAAACCAGATTTAAAGCTTGGACGGTCACAAAGACAGAGAATCCAAGATCTTGACAGACAATCTTCTAATCTGTCCACAAGTACTTCAAGATCTGATTCTGTAAGACATACTCCTGTACATTCTCCTCCTAGAAACCCTGTATATAAACCCGCTTCTGGTAGATCTAAGTTAGATGACCATTTATTACATCACTCACAAGGTTCCAAAAACTGTTATTACTGTAAAAGAAATTTTCCTACCCAAGAACCTTGTCCTGCCGATTCTCTCAAAGCCTATCCTGCTGTTCCTCAGAATTTCAGTACTTATCAGAGTAAGGTTGATCATCATGGTCAACATCCAGATTGCTCTGCATGTCAAGATCTAGCTGTCCCTACAATCAAGATGTTTGATTCTCCTCTGCCTAGGAGTGGAAAAGAAAAAATGACAGAACTACCATATAGACATTTAGGTCCCAGGAATCACATTCCCAAATTCCAGAATGATATGGTAGCAGACCTTGATTTCATAAAATACAGAAAGTCAGATGCAGATCCTTCTCAGGATATTATAAGACTTCAAAATTACTCCAACTATCAGTCTGTGTGCCTTGCACAAAATCTTGATGATATAGCTCAAGATGTTATTAAAACTCAGAGACATCTAAATGGTCTACATTCAGAAATTGACAATCTAGAGCATAATCATGAAGAACTGAAGCTTCAACTGCACACTATCTTAGAAAAGTTGGAAATAATTGAGAAAGCGGTTACTAATATGAAATCTACATATCAAGAAGAATCTCAACCTGCTTCTCCTGTATTAATCCCTGAAACTTCTGATGCAACATTTTATTTCTTTGGCACTAATACTTCTGCTACAGAGCCAACAAAATACTTGACATTGAAGCAATTGGCTTGTAGTCTGGCTAACCCTACTCTAGTAAGAATATCTGAAATTTCTCAACTAGCTATTGAAAAGCTTGAGTTAGTTAAATCTCAAATATCTACACTTCAAACTAAAGTAAATGATTCCAAAACAGCTAGCCTAGAAAATCAGTTATCTCTTGTCCATATTTCTTCTCCTAAGTTGTTTGTAAATAATCTTTCAATAAAAGCTATGGAAGGTGAGACAAAACCTACTGAAGAAAAACCTGAGTCTTCTGGAACAAATTTCCAGTCTGCTTGGGAAAAATGGTGTAATAGTAAATATGCTGGATCTAAGAAAGCCCCAATGAATATTGATGGACAACCTGCAGTCTCCATCAGACATGTTGATACAGCCCCTGTTTCAGATTTTGATTGTAAAAGCAAAACTGAAATAGAAAACATAATACAACAATGGCATGCATGGGCTAGAACACAAAAACTATTGCATAAGGACAAAGTAACTTGGAGTGATATTGCTCTAATAATTACTTGGGGGTTTGTTGGTAACTTAAATTTCTGGTGGGAAAGAGTAACTCCTAGAAGCAAGCTTAGAATACTTGAGCATGAGAAACCTGTTGATGAGCTTGTCAAGGCAGTTGTGCATGAATTCTACGGAGACATAAAAGTCAATATGAGTCATTATGTTGATCTGTTCATGAGTCAAAGACTCTGCCATCTCTCCCAGTTACCAAAATATTTTTGTACTATGCAATCCCTTCTCTATAAAGTCCCGCATCCAACTAATGCTGCATATTTACGAAAATATCTATCTTCCCTTCTAGGAAAAATTCCTGATCTAGTCAGAGAAAGGCTAGAAGATCTAGAGATAGATATAGAAACTCTATCTCAAGAGCAGATTGTTACTGCTCTGCAAAATGAATGTATAAGAAAGAAGACAGCCAAATCCCTAAAGAAACATTTAGGATTTGATTCTTCTGTTTGTGAAGTTTTCAATGAAACTTCTAGTTTCAGATGTTCTAATCAGAAGAAACATAAAAAGATGTCTAAAAAAGACTGTGGTTGTGCTTATCCTTGAAAATCTTCTAAACAAGTTTCCCGTCACTTCCCTATGAGGAAAAGAAAAGTTTTCTTTAAACGAAAACCACAACACCATAGAGCCAAGCATTCCTCATGTTTTATCTGTAAGAAGCCTGGCCACTGGGCGTCTCAGTGTCCTCTGCGGTCGAAGACAAAAGTCCAAACAAAAATTATGGATTTGTTTAACACAACATATGATCCAACTGAATGGGACTTAGTCTCTCACCGTTCAGAAGGTGAATATTTCTCTGTCACAGATGACAGTGATTCTGATAATGACTCCCATCCTTCTTCTGATTCTGATGATTCTTTACCACTAGAAGAACTCAATTTCTTAGATATCAAAATGATGTCTTCTTTTGTTGACCTTAATTCTCTTCTTGCCCAAAGGTCATCCCTTGAATCTAAACTTTCAGCCCTCACTCCTGGTCAGTTTCAATTATCTGATCACTACCCTTCTCAATTAGAGCGACTTAATCAGCAGATACAAGCTCTCCAGCAGCGAAGCGTGGTGACTATTCAACATTATACACCTACTGATGCAGAGTTTGTCCCTACTCCTACCCAACCTCCTGTGGTGCAACCTTACAAACCTATTACTCATCAGGAGCCAAAAGGTAAAGTTCTAAGTCTTTCTCCAAATATGGAAGAACAATCTCTTGAAAACACTATCTTCCATCTAGAACAAGAGATAAGTGAGAAAGAGACTCTGGTACGTGATCTTTGGAAAACCTTGAAACTACAGAGAGAAGAACTTGAATATCTGAAAAAGAAAAGAAATGAAGAGTTTGAGAAAGAGATATTGTTACAAAATGAATTAGAGGCTGAATTCTCTGTAAATAAAATAATAAAAGGCCTAGATGACAGAATTGTCATCACTGTCTCCATTAAAGTATCATGATATATGCAATATGCCTTGGATGCTCAATTAGATACAGGAGCCATGAATTCATGTGCTAAATTTGGAGCAATCCCTGAATATTACTAGCAGCCTGTAAATATATCTTTTAGAGCTGTCAATAAGACTAAATTAAAGATTTCTCATATAGCTCTAGACTTCCCCACATACATCCAAGAAGAGAAAATTCCAGTAACTCTTTACAGTTTTGATACTGGATCTGATATCCTGCTAGGCCAAGATTTTGTGATTGAATGTCTTCCACTAACAGTTGGTAGTAACTTTGTACAATTACATAGAAATGGCAAACCATTGAAGATTCCTAGCAAAACAATCTTTGAAAGCAGAATAACAGTAAAAGAATCTACTAAGAAATTAGAACATTCTGCTAGTAGTCTCTCAAGAATCCAGAAAATAGTTTCCCATATTAATAAGCATGGAGCAGAAGTCATCAAGGATATAAAAGAAAATATTGAAAATGACTGTACTTCTGATTATCCTGACGCTTTCTGGACTAGAGAGCAGTATTTTGTGAATCTGCCATATAAAGAAGATTACATTCCTAAGCCCCAAAAAGCTTCTGCCAATCATATGTCTCCTACAGAACTTCAATACTGTAAGAAGGAGATTGCAGAATTATTGGAAAGAAAACTTATAGAGAATAGTAGAAGTCCATGGGCATGTCCAACATTTTATGTCAATAAACACAGTGAACAGAAAAGGGGAAAACCAAGGATGGTCATTAATTACAGAGCTTTAAATGAATCTTTGTTACCATTGAGATTCCGTTTGCCCTCCAAAGAATTATTATTCTCTAAGATTGGGAAAGACTATTTACAAACGACTTAGGAGAAGAAATATGGACAAGAGATAACTGATTTTCTAGGCTAGCTGTTTTGGAATCATTTACTATATCATCAAGATTTTGTGCAAGGCACACACACTGATAGTTGGAGTAATTTTGAAGGCTTATAATATCCTGATAAGGATCTGGTTTCCATGGGTTGACGTTACCAACCTGCACAATGTAATCACATGAATTCATGACTAAATGGCCGACAGTGGTGGCATTCGAGTTTAGAGGGTTACCAGAATCAACCTCCACTTTGTAATTATTGTCCTATTAGAATAATTGAAATCTTGTAAACTTGAAGCACTTCTGCGACTTTTGGTGCAGTTTGACCCACATTTCTGTCCTCTGATTGGGGAATCTTGTATGACAACCCCGTCAGACTTACTGTTCTATCTACTTTCAATCGATATGAAATAAAGTTCATGATTTGGTCGGAGGATCTTGCACGATCTCTGCTGCCAAATTCGTAAAGTAAGATTTAGTGGTCAACACATAGGGCCCAACGTCTTCTCCAGGTCCTTCTTCATGAGGACTCTTCCTTCAACAAATTTGTATAAAGGAAGGATGGGAGCTTATTCTCGGGCATTCGAGTTCGAGAGTTTAAGAGTCAGTCAGTCAGTCCGAGTCTCTAAGCTTCCCTTCCGTCGGAAGCTTTGCGTCTTTCTTAAGTTGTGTGGGCGAATATGAGCTTCCTGCTCTTGCTGTGTGCATCCTGCATAAATATTGTAATACCCTGGCAATTATGCCCTGATTTTAATATAAAAGTCTTCCGCATATATGTGTTCAATTCTGAAGTTTTACTCATTGTCTCTGTAACATGCGCTTGTAATGATTTTGCTTATTTGCCTGTATTTACACTTGATGTTTCTTGGTACTGTCTGATGAAGTTCACTCACCCGGAAATAAGGTTCACTGGTAGTCTGGTATAAAGCATCTGCCGAGCACTGGTAGTATGTCCCGCGAAGGCAATGAGGCCGCTATTGGGCAGTTGTAGGGGCAAAGATTTGCTGAAAGCCGGCTATATGGTTCACATAAGGGCGCAAGAGCTTGGTGGAGTCCAAGTGGTGCGGTTCACAAGTCGGACAGAGTAAAGCGGTTAACCCGACGATATTGGTTCTGTCGAGAGTAGCAGAAACCAGAAGACCAGATGGCAAGAAGAGACAACGCATGAAACAAGAGTCTAATAGTCATGCTTCATATCTCTGACAGAGGAGGCCTCTGACAAGTTGTTCGAGAGGATCAACTTACGAATGGTATCAGAGCCATATGACATCATTTCGCCTTGGGTATGTTATCAGACTCTTCGATCTGATAAAGCTATTCTCTCTGCTTTGTAGTTTGAAGTTTGTGTGCTTTATTTCCTGTGTGTAAAAAGAATCCAGTGCCGTATCAAGAGTCTCGGGCCATTTAAAGGCAGGGTTTCCACTCTTGCGACACACTTCTAAGGCCGTATGAGTAGCCTTGGGCTCTTTAAAGACAGAGTTTCCACTACTGTGACCTCCTGACAGAGATTACTAGTTTCTGCCTGAGCAGTCGACCAAGAGCTTGTCTAATCTTCTTTCGAGAAGACATAAGACTAAACGCCCTGCTTTCCGGTGCAGAAATAGTAAAATCTACTACTATGGATTCTCGCTCAATGTCCGAGTATGAAGAATTTCACAAATATTGGACACAGAGGATATTTGAGGTTGAGGACAGTCAAAACCTCCTCTGGAAACAGGTATACTTGGCAGCAATACCGAGTAAATTTGTTGAATATTTGAAAATGCAGGAAGTGTTTAAACTTCCTTATGAGACATACACATGGGGAGAAATTTACTCCTTAATTACTATGGCCTTGATTGGACTATGTACTAGTATGAAAGTCCAAAACTCTATATCTAAGCTTACTTATCTTCCTGATAAAAAATCCATCTGTGAAAAATATGGTCTATATATCACAGATCCTGTTAGAAGAAAGAAGAAAAATAAAAAGGAAGTCGGGGAGGAAAAAACAAGAAAACCCAAATACAGATATAGATATAGGCCTAGAACCCATTAGTACGAACCTGAGGATATCAAATTGAAAACTCATACCTATCAGGCTAAACCATGAATCCAGTGCTGGATTTGTGGGAAACCAGGGCATATGGCTGATAATTGCCTAGAAAATCTAGCCTCTAGAAAATCCAAGGGAAAACTCTCAGAACAAAAGGCTAAAGAGGCTCAAGAGAAAAGGCAATTGGCTCTAAGAATACATTGTAATAGATGTGGACCCAATAATCATGAAACAAATCAACGTCCTTATCAGCCTTCCCCAAAAGAGAAAAGGTCCATCTTCTGCAAGAAGGATGCCGTTCAAACTCTGATAGTACTTCTGGGTTTCATTATAGCTCAGAAAATGAAATACTAATTAACCAGGATTGCAATTGCAAAAATCCAAATTTTTTCTCTTGCAATAACAATACAGATAGTTCTGATTCTGAATCAGAACCAGAGATAAAGAGAAAATTAAAAGTCTGTATGTTCCATAATACAGGAGATCACGAAGCACAGATGCTGGCCCAAATCAAGGCCTTGCCCAAAGGTGATATGAAGAATTCACTTCTTGATATTTTTGTAAAAACTATTAAAACCAAACAAAGGGCCAAAATTGTTGAATCCTCTAAAAGAGAACCTTTGTTCATTGATACCTCTTTTGACAGAAATACAAAAACCTTTATCAAGTTTAACAGAGAGACAAAGCTGCAAAATACTTCTGTAGTTGATCTAACTAAAGAGGTACTCCTATTGAAAAAGGAGGTTTCTGAATTAAAAAGTAAAATCAAGAAGATGGAAGAAGAAGCTGAATGCAACTTCAAAATTGACTCCTGGGCTAGACAGGAAATCAGAGAAATAAGAGAAAAATTGGACTCTATTCCCCCTCCATTAGAAGATGCTCCCTATGAGAGTCCCAAGGTCAATAATATAAGGGCAAACAACAACCCACATGCAAGGGCTGATAGCTATGAAGATTATGCCCATCTAATTTCAAAAATATTATGTTAGGATCAAGCTGGAAATAAATGGAGAAGTATTCAAATTAAATGAACTATTAGACACTGTATCTGATATGAATCTAGTGAACAAAGATTTGTTTCCTGCAAAGTACTAGCTTCCTAGTTACTGTTTTGCTATTGGACTAGGAAATGTAAATACTGCTTTAAATTTTGAGATTCCTAAAGGTATTTTGTTATTTGATGAATATGCTTTAGGAATGAAATATTTAATAACTGAGTTGTTAGTGGACTGTATACTTGGCACGCCATTTCTGTTTGCAGTAGAACCTCATGGTTCTTATAAAAGTTCTACAGGAGAACCATGGTATTTTATCACCCTACCAAGCATTGAAGGCTACTCTCCTAAAAGGAAAGAACTGCCATTTATTTCACAATATCATGCTCAAATTGCCTAGTACTCAAAAGATATGGTAATCATAAATACTTGGGATGATCATAGAAATGGTCCAACCACTCATTATCTAGATGACAATACCCCATGGGAGGTCTATAAAGAAAATTGGATACCAGAGTGGCAACTAAGATCTTCGGGAGGAATTGAATTCGGATTACCCAGATTCTCAAAGAATACTAGTATTTGTGTGATCCCTCCCTGACACATAATTGGAAAAATGCATCATGCATCAACAATTGCTTCTAGACAAAAGCTAGTTGAAATGAGTGATTTCAGCAGAATCAAATCTGCTAATAGAGAATGGTTCTGTCAACAAACCCAAACATGGCAAGAAACTCCGGCCTGGAATTTCTTTCAAATTAATAGAATGAGAACATTGCAATCTTGGCCAAATCAGGATCCAGAAGAAAGATTGTTCAACATAAATTATTCACAATACAAAGCAATGTGATACAATGTCTGCCTCTGGACAGATAGGTAGAGATACTATTATTGCATGATCAAATTCTCTTTATTATTCATTGCTTTTCCTGAACTTGATTGGTTAGCAGACAGGTGGCAAAAATTTGGGTTACATCCAAGCGGAATACATCATGATATTACTTAAACAGTTCGGATGTTTCTTTTCCCAAACAGGAGTCTCCAGACTGTCAGTGATCTCTACTCCTAGGAAGAATATAAAATGTTTTTTTATCAGGGAATGACATCCATGGATTATCAGAACCAGGTATGTACTTCAACAAGATGAAGATAATGACGAAGACCCAGAATTATATTGAGAAGTATATACTCAGCATTGGGACCCTTATAGATTCCGTCACTTTCATGATCATCCAATGGAATGATAATTGTCTAACAGATAGCTGGTGGCAGTCGGTTTCTACGGGTTGATGTAACTAACTCCACAGTGTAATCATGTGAATTCATGTCTAAATGGCCGACAGTGGTGCCATTCGGGTTTAGTGGGTTCTCGAAATCAACCTCCACTTTGTAATTATTGTCCTCTTGTAATAATGAGAATCTTGAAAACTCGGAGCACTTCTCCGACTTATGGTGAGGTTTGACCCACATTTCCAAGATGCTCTACTTTATGTCATATTTTGTCTGTCCTCTGATCGAGGAATCTTGCACGACTACCCCGTCAGACTTACTATTTCATCTACTTTCGGTTGATACGAAATAAAGCTCATGATTTGGTCGGAGATTCTTGCACGAATACCTCTGCCAAATTCATAAAGTAAAATCTAGTGGACGACATGTAGGTCCATTTGACTGTTCAAGTCTTTTCCTTCATCATGACTCTTCCATCACAAATTTGTATAAAGGAAGGATGAGAGCTCATTTTCGGGAATTCGAGTTTGAGAGTTTAAGAGTTAGTCAGTCAATCCGAGTCTCTAAGCTTCCCTTTTGTCTGAAGCTTTGCGTCTTTCTTAAGTTGTGTGAGCGAATACGAGCATCCTGCTCTTGCTGTGTGCATCCTGCACAAATATTGTAATACCCTAACGATTATGCTATGATTTCAATATAAAAGTCTTCCGCATATATGTGTTGAACTCTGAAGTTTTACTCATTGTTTGTATTTGCACTCGATGTTCCTTGGTACTGTCTGATGAAGTTCACTCACCCGGAGATAAGGTTCACTGGTAGTCTGGTATAAAGCGTCTGCCAAGCACTGGTAGTAAGTCCCGCGAAGGCAAGGAGGTCGCTATAGGGCAGTTGTAGGTGCAAAGATTCGCTGAAAGTCGGCTATAGGGCTCACATAATGCCCGCAAGAGCTTGGTTTCTGCTACTCTCGATAGAACCAATATTGTCAGGTTAACCGCTTTACACTTTCCGACTTGTGAACCCCACCACTTGGACTCCACCAAGCTCTTGCGGCCTTATGTGAACCCTATAGCCAACTTTCAACGAATCTATGCACCTACAACTGCCCTATAGCGACCTCTTTGCCTTCGTGGGACTTACTTCCAGTTCTCGACAGACACTTTATACCAGACTACCAGTGAACCTTATCTCCGTGTGAGTGAACTTCATCAGACAGTACCAAGGAACATCGAGTGCAAATACAGACAAATAAGCAAAGTCATAATGAACGCATGTTAGAGAGACCATGAATAAAACTTCATAGTTGAATACATAAATGCAGAAGACTTTTATATTAAAATCAGAGCATAATCGCCAGGGTATTACAATATTTGTGCAGGATGCACACAGTGAGAGCAGGATGCTCGTATTTGCTCACACAACTTAAGAAAGACGCAAATCTTCAGACAAAAGGGAAGCTTAGAGACTCGGGTTGACTGGCTAACTCTTAAACTCTCGAACTCGAATGTCCGAGAATGAGCTCTCATCCTTCCTTTATACAAATTTGTGATGGAAGAGTCATGATGAAGGAAAAGACTTGAACAGTCAAATAGACCTACATGTCGTCCACTAGATTTTACTTTATGAATTTGGCGGATGTATTCGTGCAAGAATCTTCGACCAAATCATGAGCTTTATTTCGTATCAACCGAAAGTAGATGGAATAGTAAGTCTGACGGAGTAGTCGTGCAAGATTCCTCGATCAGAGGACAGACAAAATATGACATAAAGTAGAGCATCTTGGAAATGTGGGTCAAACCTCACCA
>CBVK0100940032.1:0-11986 GCA_900067695.1 Picea abies | reverse complement strand
GGATCTACATATTTGTGTTGCTAAGTCTGTATAATATGAGTGCCTCATGGGTAAGATTGAATCCATTTATGCATTTAGAAATGCAAGTTAAGCAACAAAAAATTGTGATCTCCTCTAGATTTATGATGTTTGCCCATTCCTGTGAAAAGGAAAGACCAAAACTCAAAATATTTAGATAATTTCATTTAAAAATATTTTTTTTTGGTTTTGGATAAAAAATTTAATAATAATATTTACATTCATAAATAAAAAAATTATAAAATAATATTAGGTTGTTATCAAATTTTATATGTTCAAATGTGATATTGTTAATAGAATCATTGGTTTATGTAATTTTTTGAAAGATAAGAAAATACTTAGCTACGTTTAAACTTTTATTTCTATATGAAAAAAAACTTTTAAAAAGTGTATTTTAATTAGCATACTTTTTTATAAACCAAAAATAAAATATATAAACATTGATATATTAATAAAGTAAATATAAGCAAATATTAAAATATTTAACTATAGGATAAATGTGAAAATAAAGATATTTAATTTTAACACAAATTTCAAATATGGATATTTATTTGCAACTCAAGTTACAAATTTTTAATTAAAGATATATAATTTATTAGTTGTGATTTTAGTTAAGTTTACCATTTTAGTTTAAACCACATTTTTTTTCAAATAGTGGAGGGTTTTATGCTTAGACTCTCTAAAATTGTGTCTTACATATAGATTATATGCTTCACCCCAAATGTTTTTTAATAATAATGATAATGAGATGTGCCGCACATATAAACTATATGTCTTATAATAATAATGATAATGAGATGTGCCGCACATATAAACTATATGTCTTAGAGCAAATGTTTCTTAATAATAGTGACTTTCCATATTTGGAGAGAGAAGTTGTCAATTTATAAAAATTTCATTCTTAAAATTCGATATTTATTAATCTATAACTTCTTGCAAATATAAGTATTATTACCAACAAATCTTTTAATTCCTTTATTTTTTTAATAAAGGAATGACACTCCTACTTCAATACTATAATGCCCTTCTTTCTTTATTTTTTATCCATTCCAATTATGACACCAAACTCTTGTTGAAATTTTCATTGTTGTTAAGGTTTAATAGTTATAATTCTAATGAAGAAATAATAATTCTAAACAAATGGTTTGTATTTTATAATTAGTATAGATTAGACTTTTAATCACTAAATTTAGCTTTTTTGGAATATATATGATTAAATGTTATTTTGAATATATCAAAATATATTTAACACATGGGTGTTTATTTTCTTATTTCATAATTACAATATCCAATACAAATTTAAGTATTTAGATTACACTTTTAATCAATAAATTCAACTTCTTTCGATTATAAATATATATGAGTGAAATAAAAAATGTTTAATAGGATAGTGTAATTATTAACTTCTATATAATTTACTATCATGTGTTTTTTTTAATTATAAATAATTTCTTGCATATTGTTAATTTAATATTTATCCATAAAAAGAATTGAAATGTCATT
Source organism: Picea abies (assembly GCA_900067695.1). Taxonomy (NCBI): domain Eukaryota; kingdom Viridiplantae; phylum Streptophyta; class Pinopsida; order Pinales; family Pinaceae; genus Picea; species Picea abies. Next base: position 10,465 of record CBVK0100940032.1, on the reverse strand, counting down.
TTTTTATGTTGAGTATTTTTATTTTTAAGTGTATCATGATAAGATAATAATAAATGTTCACCTGAATTTCAGTGAAGAGGCCACATTTTAGAACAAGCCACATTTTAGAAGATATATTCCAGATTAAAAAAGTTTTATAGATGATTGCACCACTTGACATTGGATTCTTTAATAGAAGTAAAAAGCGTATCCGTTTCTATATACAAAATGTTAATAAATATTTAGCTTGTTATTAATAAAGCATATTCGTTTCTATATACAAAATATTAATAAATATTTAGCTTGTTATTAATCAATACCCAACAGCGAGAGCATCAAGAAATATTAAAAATAAATTAAAATTTTTTATTTAATTTAAAAATATTCAAGATTAAAATAAATTTAAAATAAATAAATGTAAAACTAAGAAATGTAGACCACTGAGATTTATTTTGGAGCCTCACCAGGGTGGACCACTTTTGAACTCTCTGCAACAGACGACGTTAGAAATGGATGGTAACGTTTATATCTTCACTTAATAATCGTGGCTCTATTCCTTCTTTTCTCTTGAGTGGTTCCCCCACCCCACCATTTGACGAATTTCGACAAAAACTACCCCTTACAATTTCGGTGGAAGCTAATTCCATAGACATTAGAAAACAAATCATACTGATATAAAATCCTCTCAATGAATCTCTATGGCCAACCGTATACTGTATACCAATAATTGACCAAGTGGTTCTACTCCAGAATAGTTATGAACACTTGGACAACGACAACTGTATGAAAAAAACTAACCATATGACTATATTCAATTCATGAATCTTGTGTTTTAGAAGTACCTCAAACTTTGACTGAAGCATTGAACAACCCTGAAACAACTAAGCAAAAGGAAAGCTTGCTTAATGGAAATGTTAAAAATTGTGGAAGTTGATTCGATAGACATTAGAAAATAGATCATATTGATATAAAATCTTTCGGGTGAATCTTTATGGCCAACCGTATATTGTATACCAATAATTGACCAAGTGGCTATACTTCAAAATAGTTATGAACACTTGGACAACGACAACTGTATGACATAAACACAATTCTTCCTTGGGCTTACTTGCTATTCATTACATGGAATGAACATCCAGCCCATAAAATATAACCAGTGTCTGTCAATTATGGGAGTAGTCTGACTTGATTGTCTTTCATGGTGCTTGCAGAAGCTGTCGATAGGTAGTTTTTGGAAAACAAATTGGCATATGCGCGGTATTTATCCATATCCATTTCTTTTCACGGTGGCTTTCTTCTTGCAAAGAAGAAAGCCTAGTGCAAAATTTTTCTATGTTGCTTGCACATGCAGCTGTGGAAACTCTGTACAAGTATCAATGGACTGCCTAGAGCTTCCCATTTTCATCTTCTAGTTCATAGGTCCTGAGAATCAATATGAACTTGGAACATGCCGGATAAAGCTAAGTGATTTTGCTTCATATTTTGCATGATATTCAAAACCTTTGTAGTTCTTCCTCTCATAAACCATTTTTACACAGTAGTTAACCATTACTTATTGCAGTTCTTGTTCATAAACCACCAAATTGGATTGTTGTCAAAGGACAATGTATAAAGTTATGGCATTATCAGCAGAATCATCTCAATAAAACTAAGTCTTTTAACTTCCCGATGCTACAAATAATTCTTCTAAATACAAACCGAGGAATAAGCTCGATAACTTTTTTATAAGCAACAACATAATACTCACCGGACGAAGTTTCAGTTCACCACGACTTCTGGTGGTCAGTGCATCCAAGATTTCTTCATCACCAATAATTTCCTTAATGCTATCCACCCTGTTTACTCGAGGTGTCTGAGGTGTCCGGGGTGTTCGAGGTGTATCAAGCTCCTGTAGATTAATCCAAGAAGAGATGATAGGAAACTTAATATACCAACCTAGTACAGACAAATTCATTTTCAGAGGAGCATTATTTGAAAGAAGGGGCAATTCATTGGGAGAACGCAATGTTACCAAACTCATATTGGATTGGGTGGAGCTTTACAAAAATATATGTCCCATACCGGCCAAATTATAGAAATACCGAAATTTTTCCATGGTGTTACTTCTCTCTTTAACCATTTTGAAAGTCCAAGATTTTTATAAGCATAGTACAAGTATTTAAAACTTATTCTATTAATTTTTTTTATATGATATAAGTTTTGATTTTGATTTTCTGTTGGGCAGGGATCAATTGATTTTCTGTTGGGTAGGGGATCAACTAACTCCATGCTTATGAGGCATCTACTTTGTCACTGTTGAGCTTGGAGGTCACGCCAATTGCTTACAAATTTGGACATAAAATTGGTAGTGTGCCTTGGGAAAGGACCTTTTGTTTAATCTTCAGAAGGAAAAAAAGGTTTTTAATTTGGAATTTTTCTAATAAAGGGTTCAAGCATATGCCCGAGACTTGTTAAGTATAAATTTTACTATGCCATTTATCAAGAAATCCACAAACAATTGAAAAGAGATGCATGAACAAAATAGTCCAAAGAATCAATTGGGAAATAGAGGTTATTACCCGAATTGAGAGGCTCAGATCACGATGGGGAAACACCGCACTTTCCTCGTACTCAACTTCATCTAGTTCTGACATGTACTTTGATTCAAAGATCTTTGGCAAAATGTACTCTCTGATTGGTATCAACAAAAAGAAAGGGATAGGGAAAAATATCCCTGCTATTGGTATCCATGTAGCCCAAAAACATGACAACAAATAAATGAACTGAAATATGGTAAAGAGAGCAATGGTTTTAAATGGCACTGTTTCCACAAATGATGCATGCAAATCCTCAAGAACCCTGTATGCACATCAAACATTGCAATTTCTCAGGTCCATACCAATAGTAACTGAAAAGAAACACACATGTTATATAAATAATAGATGCAAGGTTGCTATGCTGGTGCATAAACTCGTCTATTCTATGTAAAATTTTGAATAACAAAAGCAATTGTTTGTTATCTCCAAATACTTCAATGAAGAGCATCTTGCTCTTTCTGCTTCTCATAAAGCATTCTAAAATTGAGCAACCATGGTATAGATGGATGCTTACAACTAATTAAAGATTTATAATAGTAAGTTCTGGAACTCACTTGTATCTTTGAGTTGGAGCAATGAAGAACAGAAGGAATCTTTCCTAGAATTGATTTCCTGGTAAAATTTCTATTGCGATGTAAGCAAAATAACCCCATAACACAGACGTAGGAATCTTTTTTATTACAGGCATGAGGCTCATAGATCCACCCACAAGAAGGGACTGCATCAAGTTGCTTAGTCGTTGCTCTTTAACTCTCACTGGAAGACATGCCTCAATATGCTTTTCAGGGTAAAAAACATTCCCATCTTTTTCATCTTCTGTACTCCTCAAAACTATTGCTTTCAAATCTTCCAGTTCATTCAAATCCTTCGCTGTCTACAACGGAAATCCTTCGCTGTCTACAACGGAATTAAGGCAATTTTGAATTTAGGTCTAAGGGAAGCTTTCTAGCCATCTCAAATTCAAGAAAGGAAACAAAGCAAGAAAGGATATAACACTCAATGGCCCCTTCTGCTCCATTTTGACAAAAACTTCCTGCATGTTGCCATAAATCTCTAATGTACTGGGATGTTCTTCAATACTTTTCTTGGCTCTTTCTACCATTTTTTTATGGATCATCTGCAAAAGTACACATCCACATCAGACAACTGTAAAAAGACTCGTACAAAAATCAATCGGAGAACGTAGCCTTTTTGCCTTGTTTTTTCAAACGAGTTCAAATTAGAGTCGAGTCTTCTAAATAAAAAACCAAAATGCTAACTGATCAAATGCTACAAGCATGGAGAAGATTAAACAAAGCTGTTGCTTGAGGACCACAGGGCTTTTGGTATGCATGGGGAACTGTGGCATAACACCATTGGAAGGGGGAAGTCCAAGAAGTCCACATAACAATACCTGCATTGGAGGGATTTTGGTTGTATGGCAGTTAGCGGATTGTAACCCCATTAAAAAGTAGAATATCATAGCAAATTTATCGTAGTTAAGGAAATATAAATTTGAATTCTAAAAACAGTTACAATCAAGAGACTACAATGCAGATCAGATCAAATCTTCCTACTGGTATAACCGACTGATTATAAGACATTTGTAAATTGTAATCTAATAAAACTTTCTCCATGTTCTTGTTCCAAAAGAACATGCATTTAGTTTTTAGGGAAAAAGTCAGTATCTGCACATAATTCATGAATCGGGGGTAGCCCAGTGGGTTAGCTCAATCAATTCGAATGGACTGTTCAAGGTGGAGTTTGCCATGAGGTCTCTAGTTTTAGTGCGGCATAAGTTTGAGTCTGGCTAAGTCCCACTTGGTTACCAACTCTTATTGGGGTATTCCAGGTAAAAGTGGGGGATGTCGCTAGGTTTTTCTTAAAAAAAATTGAGAATCATGGTTAACTGCAGAACATACCATAAACCCTAGCAGGAGCATGTCATAATGATAAGTTGATGGATTCTTCATATTGAAGTCCTTCTGTTGTGCCATTTGGGATACTGCCACACTATGATCAAAGAAATAGAGTCCAACTATCATAATGGCAGGTATAAGTGTTGCTAAAATGTACATAGGGGGTACGAAGTCCCAGTTACATGATGACAATAGGTATGCATACGACAAAATTGTCGCATATGTCGAAGCACTTAAAAATGCATGCATGTATTCCGATTTTTTTTTGAAGATGCACTAATTCCTATAAGGATGTGAGCGAATTTCGATCGGTGTACCTGTTTTACTCACAATTCCAAGCTTTGAGTAAACATTTTGCAATAACCAACTCACATGATTTCTACCCTTGTCATGGTTGAGGTTTTCTAGTTCAAATTTCTCAAGCTTATTCACTGGGAACCCTGGGTTGTGTTTACCAGGGGATGGCCAAAATACTTGCAAATGCAGGAGGGATTTAGTTGCTTGTATTGATGAGCAGAACAAGGGAGAAGAGAAAGGTCTGGGTACCGTCCCGATAGTCCTCATTACCATCGGATCAGTTTTGTTTGCTTCTTGCATGGTGTTTTCTTTTTATGGAGATTACTGTTTCCTGAATCCAAGTCGACCCCTGAAGACAAGGCAACTGCCCTAGAAATTTCATCCAAATTAAATCAAATTCTGCAAGCGGCGGAGAATCTGAGCGAGAGATATGTAATAGGAAGAGGTTCACAGGGAATTGTTTACAGAATAGCGTTGCCATCGGGGCAAGTGTATGGCTTGAAGAGAATTGTATTCAGTGATGAAGACAGATAGGACATGAGAATGATAAAAGAGATCCAAACAACTGGAAGAATCCCTCATAGAAATCTGGTTAAGCTATTGGAATTTTGGGTGCAGAAAGAATGTGGTTTCATACTATATGAGTATATGCCTACCAAGCACCCTGCACCGTCCAAATTTGGAACTCAGATCATTACAGGCGCCTTTGTTGGCCCATTGCGAGAAGAGAACGATATATTTTGTGCAGAAGAATACAAAAATGCACAGTTACGAGAACTAGACGGATGTGAAATGATTCACGCTTTTCGCATTAGTCGAATCCCGCAGTGCCTTCGCCATGTTTGGTTTTTATTTATTTATTTTTTTTTTTAAAGTCAAATTTTGGTAATTTTTATTGTATAATTTATTTTATTGAATTTTGTTTTATTTTGTTTTTTCTTTTTTTCTTTGTTTTTTGGTTAAATTTTTTATTTTTGGGGATTCTGAAGGATTTTTTTTTTAATAAAATGGATATGTATTTTTTAAATTGTTGTATTTAAGGAGAATTTTAAATATTTTTTTCTTCTTTTTACTGTATTTGGGTTTTGAATATATTTTTTAAATGTTTTTTTTCTTCGGTTTAAAAATAAATATTTGCAAAGATTTTCTCCTTTCTATTTATTTATTTTTTAATGTAAATTAAAAAAAAGTTCGTAAATAAATTTTCAAGTGATCATTTGGGTTCAATTTTGGGTCGTTTATTTGTGTATGGATCTGTTGTGAAGGTCACAATTTCAATTAGGTCGTAAAAAACTATAATTTTAATGTTTATAATTTTTTTGTTTTGTTTTAGATAACATCACTTTTTTATTTAGGTGTCGATTTAAAGAATTTTTGAGCAACTATATGAGTTTTGAAGGCTGTGCTTGAAAAATGTTCTAATTTTGACCCGGTTAGAAAAAATGGTGCTACCGGTAGCACCACCTTTTGATTTGGGTGTTGATTTTCATGTTTTTTATGCAAAAATATGAGTTTTAAGGGCTAGAGTTCTCTTTTTGAGGTCATAGTTTTCGTTAAGTTAGTAACTTTGTTATTTGAATATTGTTCATTTGTCACCATTAGGAGTAGAAACTGGTAGAGAGGGTTTGAGACCGTTGTTTTGCTTGCTTGTTGTGGTGATGATGTTGCTTCATGGAATTCTTGGATTTATCTTTTTGTTGGGCCATTGAGGCTTTGTTGGATGTACTTCCAGTGCTGATAACTCCAAGTTGCACAAGCTTATCTTGATTTCGAATTTGAAAATCACATAAATACTCAAGAGAAGGTTCTTTATAAGCACTCCCTAGAACTTCTACAGTGGCATAAAAGGTAGATACAAAGATAAACTATGCACTACCAAGCTTATAAATAATAACATATATGCATCGTCATCCTTCATATCTATTTTGCAGTGTATACATAAAAGTGTAAGCGTTTTGAACTTAGATATATAATATTCAATTCAAAGAAAAACATTGTATTAAAGTCATTAACTAATTTTCTATTTGGTGGGCTCAAATAATATTATGTTTACCAAACACAGCTTGAAGCTTTTCCCAAGCTCCATCAGGGGCATTAATTCCTAGAAGGTGAAACCTTAAATTATGAGAGATATTCTGCTTAGGTCACGTCCTTCGTCATTCTTATTGTCCCATTTGGCTTTCTTTTCCTCATCATTGGGTTCTTATTATTTTCCCAATGTAATACAATACAATCATTTACTTCGTAATACATCCTCTATAGGAGATTTCCATGAGATGTAGTTAGTACTAATAAGGAAAAGATCATTGGCAGAAGCCATATTAAAATACACAGAGAATATGGATTTAAAAGTTGAAAGTGATGGTTTGGATGGAAAACATTTGAAAAAATACGTTGTTTAAAAAAAATCGACACTAAACATGGACTTCGGATGTGAAAGTTATGTCCTTTTGAAGAAAGACATAAACGATAACCAAAGAGCCACGTGACAAGTAGAGGTTGGTTCACATGTGATGGTCCTCTTTGTTATCACATATAATTGTCAAGAGGTCACAGGACGACCAAGTTTGTGGTCTACGCAGGTATCAGTCTTAAGCACAAGCACAACATTCAGAGCAGTGCATTTTGGGCTTGAATCCCCAACAAGCAGGTTTGATTTTCAACGACAGAGATTCCATAAGCAATTTGGATTGACGGCTCGCCTGTATTCGGCATGTCAAAGTTGTGCGAGGCATAGCGCCCGACCAGAAGACCCATAATTAAAGATCAAGCCAAGATTAAGTCTCGACCGTCGGATCTCATTGGGGAGAGATCGAAGGTGGGAAAACGTTGCGGAAATCGGGACTCCAGAGGATTGTAAGAGTTATTCATCCAAAGGTCTGAAGTCCCAGGAGCCAATATGGGCCGTCGACCTAAATTCAACAGGAGTCGTTGATCATTGCAGCTACATCAACGGACTTCTGAAGACCCGAAACTTGTAGTAGCATGGGTCCTCGATCTAAGGGACACGCGTTGCCATATCTGAAATGCGGAAAAGATCACTATGGGATTTTCGAGATGAGAAGTGTGCAAAGCTCCCGAAGGCCGATCTAGCGGAGAAGATCGTGGCCGTAGATCTGGAAGAGCACGTGGCGACGGATAAGCAAATACGTAGATTCACGATTCAGATGATTTGCAAGGAGCAAGGCGCCACATTTGCGAGGCGTAGAGTTGCGAAGCTCTCAGGAGTTGAGCCCAGGGTCATAGCCCGAGGTCATGTGGGAGGCGTGCCTAGGAAGAGAAGCTAACGCCCATTGCATGGAGCTGGCCGATTTAGAGTTCCGATGAAGTAATTGTAGTCGTCGACTACAAAGCAGATCCGATCGTCGATCTATGTGAAGCAATTTCGCTGATCTGGGTATCGAGAGATCTAGAGTGAAGTGGTGTGAGGGTTCCCGAAGTGCGAAGTCCCGAAACGCCATTTGGGGTAAGCGCCAGGTCATAGCCCGAGGTCACATGCAAGAAGGGGCAATGGAGAAGGAGCTAGCACCTAAAGATTGAGATTTCAGAAGCGCGAAGGAAGAGATCGCAGGTTTCATAAGACCTGCACCGAAAGCCGAAACGGCCTCTGTTGGTTACAAAGTGAGACCATCAAGTTTTGGCTCAGAGAACCGCTAGCAGCACATGGTAGCCCTCTAGGTGTTAAGCCTTGCCCCGATCCCGATGAGAGATCAGTTAGTGAGAAAGGAGTGGTGGTTGAAATCTGGACTCACTCCATAAATAGAAGGCGTGGAGGGTCTGGTCGTGTGGACATAATCGTCAACTTGAGGTACCACGATGGACGATTTTTCCTACAGGCCCATGTTGAGCCGAGTTTGCGTCTGACAAGAGGATACACGTACAGTCTGACAGAAGAAGGCGCAGACGAAAGGCTTTGAATGCAATGGCTAGATCTCACTCTAGGTAGTTGTGGATTGATATGAGTGTAAATCGATCAATTCAATATTTTGTTATGGTCGTCAACTAGTTGAGTAGAGCTCCCTATTGTGTAATTTTGATGCCAGAACTATTCTCTGGTTATGTGTCAAATTTGAGACTTTCGCATTATTAGAAGTCAGTTTATCTCGTCTATTTGTAAAAACTGTGCTAAAACACTCGGGCATGGAAGATCCAGTCGAGGGTTGTAGTTTTATTGTAATGTAGGTTTGATTACAGTATTGTCGTGCCCTGTTTTAGTCAGCTTCTTTGTTATCTTATTTTCCCTTATGCTAAAAGGCTTGGGCATGGAGGATCCAATCGAGTTGTTGTAATTGCATGATAATGTAGGTTTGATTATTATGCTGCTGTGACATATTTTAGTGTTTGAAACTTGAGTTCAGGAGTGCTCTTGAGCCTGAGTTTTTCTTCACCAAGCTGCTTGAAAGCCGTATGCCCATAGTAGTCTCGTTCACTTCTCTCACTAAGTCTTCCTTCTGCTCACACTTAAATTCAAATCACTGACTGAAGTTAATGAGGCCCTCACTTCCATGTGCATTGCTTGTCCAATTTCTGTGTTAAAATCATTCTTGTATTGAGTTTTGTCCATTTGATCTCCTCTCAGAAAACCAACATTCACCAAACATTCTGATGGGTACTGGGCTTACCCTCTTGTAGTCTGAGAGTGACTCTCAGTGCTAACACTCCTTATCTAACTTTGCCTATAATTTCACTTTTACAAATAAGTTTTTTATAAATGACCAATTTTTATAGAATACGTGAGAATCACTTTTACAATGAAGTTACTTTGTAAATTAAAGTTGTATGCAAAAAATCACTTTTACAATGAAGTTACTTTGTAAATTAAAGTTGTATGCAAAAAATTAACTAAGAAATAAATATTAAAACTACTTTATAATGATTTTTTTTTTATAATTTAAGTGAAATGCACGTTACAATGAATGCATGAACTTTTTTCAAAATGTAACAAAAATGACACTTAAATTCAAGATCTCTTACTAAATAAAACAACTTTCAACAAAGTGAGCTAATGCATAAGACATCATAATCTTAAGGAGGCTGAGAGGTGTTGTTGTTGTTGGAGCTTTGCATCAAAGTGTGCTTAAAAAAATATTCTTTTCATGCACCCCCACAATTTTTTTTTTAATTTCTTGACAATAATAAGGGTAACGATCTCGGTTAACTTACTCAGAAAATGCAATTTTTATATCTGTTTTTGATTTGCCAAGATCACATAGAGCTCACGACAGAGATCATATGTAGACAATAAAACACTTTTTGTTTTGTTTTTGATTTGTTGAGATTGTACAGAGTGCAGACAAAAAACATATGTAGATTGAAAAAAGTAACAACCCAGAAGCAAAAACAGAAAACCAAAATATTATCTTTGTAATTTTTTTAGAAAAGGCGTATTGAGACTTTATACCCGTGGATTTCACTGAAATGGCTGTATCTTGGGCAAATAGAACCCTTTTCGAGTTAAACGAAAAATGTTTCTAATTGAAATGAACGCTCTAGACACAATATAATAGTCCTCTTGACCAAAAAATGTACAGAAATAACATGAACCAGAGATGCGACAACACGACTTCAAGATCTCGATCTATAATGAGAGTAGGTCTTCAAATAAGCTTTGATACCATATGTTGTCGAACATGGTATCATAGCCCCTTTGAAGACCCGCTTCCGTTGTAGATCGAGATCTTGAAGCCCTGTTGCCTTATCTTTGATTTCTGCTCT
>CBVK0100939879.1:0-15857 GCA_900067695.1 Picea abies | reverse complement strand
CTCAAAGTTGAATTCTTTCTCCTCTTTCCATAGCTCGGAATTGGCCCATTCATAGCCTTCAAAATGGAATTGAAGGGCCGAGTCAGAATGTTTCTAGTATATGGAAGACCAAGGATAATAGATCTCCTGTCGTGACATGGAAACCCGACATCAATTTTAATTTTCTGGTACAAATCTCGATGTACATGGGTTGTAGTGGAGTAGCCTGTGTATACGCATGTTGTATAGTAGGAAAAATACGTACATGTGGAAAAATATTTATTTTTGGCTCTGGACTTTTACAAACAGGGATGATAAGTTTGCATAGGGAAATGGAATAAGGCCTTCTCTGCAAGATTGCATAGGATGAGGCAAATCTTGCTATAACATCGTATAACTACTTTCGGCGTAGCCCTAGTTTTGTATCTGTCTTGCAGGCTAATTCTAGAAGAAGATGGGGAGTTCTTCGGTGAATTGGAGTAGGGATCGACATCAAATGGGAGAACAAGGTGCACCTTATGTTCTCCTCTCTATCCCTACTTTCTCCTAATTAAATAAATTATTTTCTTTGGTTTTTGTGTGCTTTTCACTGTGGGGAGACAATTATCTCTTTCACATGGTCTTTCTCTGTTGTGATTATGACCCATGATCACAGGGAAAAAATCTCTTAATCAATTGTTGGTCAATTGTTTTTATTGTTGGTCAGTCTATAAAATCCATTCGAAAAAATTTTACCATGAAGAAGGAAGTCATAATTCTTTAACCAACTAAAACATAACCCCTTTGATTGCTTGGTGGATTACGGTTGTTGAAACATAACCCCTTGTATTTCTTGCATTTTTTGCTAGTAGCAGAAGATGCATTCTCTCATTACCATTGTCGGCATAGTTTTGACTGGTAAAGATAACTACAAATAATGGTGCAAAAATATCAAAAGAAAATTCATCTCCAACGACCCATGGAATGACATTTTTGAAGCAATAACAATCACTGAAGAAGAATTTGAATTGTGTTTTGAATCTGTTGTTGCAGAAGCAAATTCGAAGAGTAGCAGACCACCCATTCCAACATAAAAAAAGGACGTGCCATATGGAAGGAAAAAAAACCAGAAAGCATATGTTGTGATCTCCAAAACAGTAAGTGAAGAGGTGATTCATCATATTGCTTCTATTTGAAATGACTCCTATAACTCTTTGAAGAGATTGAATGACTTGTATGACACACACTCTGAACTGGAACTCATAATTTAATAGTGAATCTCTTCAAACTAGAGTTGAAAAATGATGACCCTTTGGCTTTAGCTTTAGAAATTTAAGCCATAATGCATGACATTCATGCCACTAGGGTGAAGAAATATATCCCTTTCACTACCTTCATTAAATACCTCTACCCTACAAACTCTCACTACCTTGAAAATATGCAAGCAAGTGTTCAAATGAAATCCATCACCTTTGACAAGTTGGTGGAGAAAGTTGCAAAACGTGAGAAATCCTTGTTGATGTCTAGATATGTTAAGGTACAAAAATAAACCTCAAGAAAATATGAATCCCCCTACATTTTTATAGAGGTGGTACTCCTCTTTGGCTGAAATATATATCTTGAATTAGGGACAATGCAAGACAACAAACACCACAATCTTATTTCTTAGTTTTATATTGAAATGATTCCTGAAAACCTGATCTGATCTTATGTGAAACAAATTGCGTATTTAGAATAAAAGATTGAAGAAATTCAATATCAAAATATATGTATACTCAACATAATTTATGCAACCCTCTAAATCACATGCAATTGGAGGATACATCCATATATTCACTCAAGAAAAATGAAGTGGTTTTGATCATTTCAAAGAACTTTAAATGAGTTTTGCATTTAATACTGTGGTTTTGATCATTTCAAAGAACTTTAAATGAGTTTTGCATTTAATACTGGAAACAATTTGATAGGAAAACTCCAAAAATATGACACTCACAAAGCTCAGTGTCTAAGAAATTGTTAAAGCAATGCCCCAAAATAGTTTTTAGTGGATTTTTATTCATAAGCGTTATTCAACAATACAAAACATCTCAGCAAACCAATTGACCAAGCTTTTAGAAATGAAGCTTGTCAAACACAAGACTAAATCTCAATTAATCAAATAGACATTAATCCTGGCTTACATTTGAAAATCACATATATAGCTGTAAATAATCCATTATCTTATAGAGAATAAAAATCACATATATAGCTGTAAATAATCCATTATCTTATAGAGAATAAGTCTTTGAATAATACAAGAAGGACACTCAAGAACTCAACCTTCTGTTAATTTTAGAAATGCAAACAAAAAGCTATGAGAAAGTGGTGTAGAAGAAGAAAAAAAATGGAGAAGATGGAGATTTTTTTTTGTTGATAATAAGCTTGATTACATGTTGATGGATGGACCCTTCTATTTTGATCTTTTGATTGCCTGCCTCTCACCCTTTGATGGAGCCTTCTCTTGCTTTTTAAATCCGCTCTTCTAACTTCTTGAGGTAGTTAGGTTTTTTCTTTTTTTTTGGAACTTCCACACGCTTCTTTGGAGTAACCACTTTAATTAATGCTTAATTGAACTCTCATTAATCTTTGGAGTAACCACTTTAATTAATGCTTAATTGAACTCTCATTAATGAATCTTTCATTAAAATTTGTATCTTGAAGTGGGCCCTTTTGGTCTTTAATAAATATTTTTTAATATACTTTTATTTTGAAAATTTTAATTGACTATTTTTTTAAAGAGAGGACTGCATTTTAATTTTTTGGGCAAGGTATTTAACTTTCCAGCCATGGAAACCATTTTATATGCAATATTCATCATCTCATCTTTCAAACGAGTCCTTATGAGCGATGTTTTGAGTTCTATATTTCAATATGTAAGCTCGTGAAGTCGAGGTACCAAGCGGATTTATCAATAAAGCATGAAGATATAGCTGCCTATTATTTTAATTTATGAGAGCATCATGACCAATTTCATATCTTGAACCCTATTCCATTGTGTTCCTCGTCGACTTAACTTTACAACGAGGTATAGTTTGTTGAAAACGCAGGTCGAGAGAACAAGATATTAGCTCGGAAAGTTGAAGACTCATCAACCGTTGATCAATTTCATGGGTTAATCCTAGCCCTTGATTTAAATTTGTCTCCTTCATTTAAAATTTGACTTTTCTTTAAAATACATATCCCACATGTATTTGTGGTGGTTGAAACATTGGTGTTTATAATGCAAAGTCATTTCTTAATATTCTCGTGAAGTAAAGGAGCTTATGGAATTTTTGCCTTAGATTAGCTCTTAGTGCCTTAGAAAAATATATATCTCGGTAATATTTTGGTTGCCTAGTCACTACCCAGTCATCTACCACGTGTCACTTGGAGAAGTTCCCAAAAAACTTAGGATAGGATAAATATTATTAAAATAATATGAGTATAAGAGAAATATTATTAAAATAATATGAGGATTTCACGGGGTTACATGAGAGGTTGCATAATGATGGTGGAGAAAATGGGAATATAAAAGTGCACATGGAAATGACTAAGTATGGATAGGAGATGAGAGGAGAGTAAGCAATGTAAGAGAGAAAGAGAGAAAAATGAATTAAGTGTGGAATATGGAGTAAGAGGGTTGAGTAGAGAGGAGAGGAGAGTAAGAAATGTAAGAGAGAAAGAGAGAAAATTGACTTAAGTGTGGAATATGGAGTAAGAGAGTTGAGTGAAAGAGAGAAAATGATTAAGTATGGAGAGGAAAGGAGAGGAAGGGGGGAAATGGTTAAGTATGAGAAGAGAGAATGAGAGAGGTGAGGGGATAAGAGAGGAGAGGTTAAGTGTGGAGATGGAAGGAGAGAGAAATGACTAAGTGAGGAGAGTACTTAGTCAAAATTTCAAAAATGGAGAGGATAACACGACACTAAGAAAAATTATTCTTGCAATTTTGAAATCTCTCTATCGGACTTATGGACAAAATTATGAATATCTTGGACGTACAGACTCTGATTTTGTTTCCGAAAAATGCTTGATGAAATTGAGACTTAATATTACACCATGAAATGGCGAACACGCACAAATTCCTCCTTAAAATTTTGTTTTATATATTCCAAAGAGAGGAAAAATCGAGGTGACTAGATTTTCAATCAACAATTGGCTCCAACTGCGGGACAATAACCCCCTGTGGTTGTTTAGAACACTAGAATCTGAAGACTGAATGCCTTCTCAATTGGGATATGGAGTCATTTTCAAAATGGATTGTTGTAATTCTTCCTCTATGTAGTTATCTTCAAATATCACCTTTATTGCATAAAACTTTGATTGAAGAAACAAACTATGGACAAACAAGATCTACCTACCATATCCTACTTGGACGAAGGGACATTTTCAAGTGTTTGTATATTACCAATGGAGCCATTTAAGTATCCAACTGATTTTTTTAATGATTTACAGAATACTAGAATATATTGAAGCTAGTACTAAAGAGTGAGGGGCATGTCCATGATTTAATGAAATCAACTCTTGGTTTCTCAATATTGTATTTGTCTTTGGTTGGATGATAAGTTTCTAATCTGAGAATACTTTCATCTTTCTCCTCATTACTAACCACATCCAAGATTTTTTATTCAATGGAAATGTCTTGAAAGCATTCTTTCTTCATGGAATGACAATCTTGCCCATCATTATTCTCAATATTAATTTCTTCCACCATTTTTTCTTTATAATCTGTTGCAACATTTCCCACATGAGTATGTTGGCTGAAATATTCTTGTGCAGTTGGTGGAGGCTCATGAATATAATTTTCAAATTTATTGCTTGAAAGATCTTCATATGGAGTATATGAAAGAATGAAATCTCCATTGTCTTGTTTCCATGTGGGAGAGGGTGGGTGGGAAACATATTCAACAAATGAAGTTTCCAACACATCCCAACTGGTAATAGTCTCAGGTAGCAATGAATTGTACCATTCAAGAACATTTGCACATAGAGTTTGTAAAAACAATCAACATGTAACATTTTCTTCAATGATATTGAAAACATCACATGTACTTTTGAATCTAAACAAGTGTTGTTTTGCATCTTCTGAAGTATTTCCAAAGAATGTGGAAAATTTTTCAATAGGAATATCAAACATATGAAAATCTACTTCTAGCATATTTAAAAGCCTTCTATGCAATCACCTCCTTTTTTGGTTAACTCTTCCTTTTGCTGAATCTTGTAAAGACATTGGTCGGCTAGGTGAAGAAGGTAAAGGAACATCATGACACAAAAGAAACTCCTCAATGGAGTCATGATATAGTTCTTCTTGAGATTCTTGAATCATTTCAGTGGAGTTTCCAAGGAATTTTAAGTTTTCTTTTAATGGAATCATCTAGGAGTTTATTCTCCCGGATCTTTGATTGTTCTTGGCTCTTTTTGAGGTCATCCAAATATTTTCCCGGATCTTTGATTGTTCTTGGCTCTTTTTGAGGTCATCCAAATATTTCTGAATAATATTTTTATAAATACCTTGCATCTAGAACAAGAAGCAATCTTTTTGAATTTTTTTCTTGAAACTTTGAACCATGGAGACTCTGGTTCTTCAACCAAATCTGAAACAAACCCTGAGATATCTTCAAAATAAATTGTTCCACAGTTGAGTCACCAAAAATGTCAATATCTAGATATATTAAGGTCCAAACAGAAACCTCATTAGGATATGAATCCGAATACATTTTTATAGAGGTTGTACTCCTTTTTGGATGAAAGATATATCTTGAATATCTTGAATTTGGTAAAATGCTAGAAAACAAACCCCAAAATCTTATTTCTTAGTTTTATATTGAAATGGTTCATGATAACTTGATCTTACCTTTATGTGCAACAAATTGATTCTTTACAATAAAATATTGAAGAAAGACTTCAATATCAGAATATATGTATACTCAACATGATTTATGCAACCCTCTAAATCACATGCAAGTAGAGGATTCATCCATATCTTCTCTCAAGAAAAAGGATGAAGTGGTTTTGATCATTTCAAATAACTTTAAATGAGTGCTATATTTAATACTAAAAACAATTTGATAGACAAACTCCAAAAATCTCACACTTAGAAATCCCAAGATCTCAGAAATCATTAAAGCAATACCCCAAAACATTTCTTTCAGGAGTTTTATTCATAAACATTATTCAACAATACAAAACATCTCAACAAACCAATTGACTAAGTTTTCATAAATGAGACTTGTCAAACACATGACTAAATCTCAATGAATCCAATAGACAACCCTAGATTACATCTAAAAATCACATATATAGTTGTAAATACGCCATGATCTTATAGAGAATAAGTCTTTGAAGAATATAAGAAGGACACTCAATAACTCAACCTTCTGTTAATTTCAAAAATACAAACAAAAAACCTTGATAAAGTGGTGTAGAAGAAGAAGAAAAATAGATAAGACGGAGATCTCTATTTGTTGATCAGAATCTTGGTTGCATGTTCATGGTTGGACCCTTCTATTTTAATCTTTTGAATGCCTACCTCTGATCCTTTGATGGAACCTTTTCTTGTTTTTTAAAATCTTCTCTTCTAACTTCTTAAGGTAGTTAGGATTTGTCTCTTTCTTATAACTTCCACATGCTTCCTTGGAGTAACAATTTAATTAATGATTTATTGAACTCTCATTAATGACTCTATCATTAAAATTCATATCTTGAAGTGGGCCCTTTTGGAATTTAATAAAAGTTTTTTAATAAACTTTTATTTTGAAAATTTTAACTGGATACCTTTTTAAAGAGAGGACTATGTTTTAATTTTTTGGGTAATATATTTAACTTTTCATCTTTCAAACGAGTCCTTCTGAGCGAGATTTTGAGTTATGGATCTCAATATGTAAGCTCGTGAAGTCGAGGTACTAAGAAGATTTATTAAGAAAGAATGAAAATATAGTTGAATGCTATTTTAATTTCTAAGAGCATCATGACATATTTCAACTCTTCAAATATTTTCCATCATATTCCTCATCGAATTACCTTTCCAATGAGGTATAGTTTTCTGAAAATGGAGGTCGGGAGCTCGAGAAGTCGAAGACTCAACAATCGTTGATCAATTTCATGGGTTAATCCTATCCCTTGATTTAAATTCCCCCCCTCCATTTAAAATTCAACTTTTCTTTAAAATACATATCCCACATGCATTTGTGATGGTTGAAACATTGGTGTTTATAATTGAAAGTCCTTCCTTAATATTCTCGTGAAGTAAAGGGACTTATGGAAGTCATGCCTTAGCTTCACTCTTAGAAACTTAGGATAAGAGAAATATTATTAAAATAATATGAGGATTGGATAGGTAATTAATGGTAAAACGGTTCATGTATAATACTATAGTATAGAGATGGTGCATAATGAAGGTGGTGGAAGTCAAGAGAGGGTGCATGATGAAGGTGGCATAATTCTATAGTATAGAGAGGGTGCATAATGAAGGTGGCAGAAGTCAAGAGAGGGTGCATGATGAAGGTGGAAGAATTCAAGTGAAGATTTTGAGGAATGCAGTTGCGTGAAAATGTCTAAGTATAATACTATAGTATAGATAGGGTGCATAATGAATATGGTGAAAGTCAAGAGAGGGTGCATGATGAAGGTGGCGGAAGTCAAGTGAACGTTGTGAGGGTCGTTGAAATATGAAAAATGGAAGTAGGTAGGGAAGTAATTAATGGTAAAAAAGGGTATAGAGAGGGTGAATGTTGAGGTAGGTAGGGAGGTAATTAATGGTAAAAAGGATAGTAAAAAATGTCTAAGTATAATACTATAGTATAGAGAGGGTGCATAATGAAGGTGGTAGAAGTCAAGTGAATGTGCATAAATATGAAACATGGAGGTAGGTAGGGAGGTAATTAATGGTAAAAAGTCTCGTGAAAATGTCGGTCGTGGAAATCTGAAACACAAAGGTAAGTAGGGAGGTAATTAATGGTAATAAGACTTGTGAAAATGTCTAAGTATAATATTATAGTATAGAGAGGGTGCATAATGAAGGAGAAATATGAAACATGAAGGAGAGTGGTAATACTTCTCAAGAATCACCATGAAGCGCGGTAATACTTTGTAAGAAATAGTTGTGAAAAATTCCAAGTGTTGAATGAAGTGGAGAGGAGAGGTAAAAGGTAGTAAAAACATTTGTAAAAAATTCTAAGTAAGGAGAAGTGGACAGGTGGAGGAACAAGAGGTAGTAAAAAGATTGATCATCAACCCGCAGACCCACGGTAACTCACAAATTTGACTAAGTGTTAAGAAAGTTCAGTGAAATACGAAAAGGAAATATGAAAAGAAATATGTGAAATATGAAAAATAAAAATAAGAAAATGGAAATGGAAAGTGAAATAGTGGAAAAGGAAAATAAAAGAAAATGGGAATACAAAACTGAATGTAGAAATGGCTAAGTATGGAAAGGATAGGAGAATAGGGAATGTAAGAGAGAAAGAGAGAAAAATGACTAAGTGTGGAATATGGAGTAACGGAGTTGAGTGGAAGAGAGAAAATGGCTAACTATGGAGAGGAAATGAGAGGAAAAGAAAAAATGGAAAAATGGTTAAGTATGAGAATAGAGTGTGAGAGAGGTGAAGGGATAAGAGATGATAGGTTAAGTGTGGAGATGGAAGGTGATAGAAATGAATAAGTGAGAAGATTACTTAGTCAAAATTTTGAAAATGGAGAGGAAAACATGACACTTAGAAAAATTCTCAAGTATGGAGAGGAAAGGACAGGAGGGGAAAATGGTTAAGTATGGAGAGGAAAGGAGAGGAGAGGAAAAAATGGAAAAATGGTTAAGCATGAGAGAGGTGAAGGGATAAGAGATGAGAGGTTAAGTGTGGAGATGGAAGGTGAGAGAAATGAATAAGTGAGAAGATTACTTAGTCAAAATTTTGAAAATGGAGAGGAAAACATGACAGTTAGAAAAATTCTTCTTGCAAATATGCAATCTCTCTATTGGACTTCTAGACAAAATTTTGAATATCTTGGACGTACGGACTCATATTTTAATTTTGAAAAATGCTTGATGAATATGAGACTGAGAATTACACCATGAAATGGTGAGTATGCACAAATTATTCCTTCTGATATTTTTATATATATTCCAAAGAGAGAAAAAATCGAGGTGACCATATTTTAGATCGAAAATCCTTTGGAAAGACATCAACTCATTCAACTAGCGAGACCATGTGCCTTGCTTAGAAATAGAAGAGTAATAGATATGATTTTTCTAGAGGAGAAAGCAATAAAAGAGGATGTGGAATAAATACTTTCAAAGGCAGGGGGTAGACACAACCAAGGTGATAGATTCAATCTCAGTGTATCCATTGCAAAAAGAATGGGTCCTATGAATTAAATGACTGCATAGTTCCATGGGAGAATATCAAAGAAGACAGACAAAATAAAAAAGCGGACGAAGGTAAACCTTTAGAACCAACGAAATGTAAACCACTTGAATCTTCTCATTACGTTGTTTCTTATTGCAATATAGGAGTAACTAAAGATCTGTTTAACACTTCATATACTCCTTGGAGAGATGCATGGCTTCTTGACACAGGTACAACCTCCCACATGACATTCCAAAGAGACTTCTTTGAAGACCTCAATGACAATGTAGATGGTATAATTTATTTTGGAGATAAACTGAATCTCAAACCTTTTGGAATGGGCATCATCGGGCTCAAAATTCCTAGACTCCTTGATTTTCTTCTGCATGATGTGCTTTATGATTTTTCTTAAGCTATGAAGGAACTTTTTATCTCTTGTGCACATCTAATAACAAGGCCACTTTGTTCATATGTTCGGTGGCAAATTGGAAATAAGGAAGGATTCCAACAACATAGTTTTTATGAACAGAATGGATAATGAAAGATTATTGAAGCTGAATGAGACATATACACATACATAAAATGTTGCATACCTCTCTCATCACAATGAAGATATAATTTAATCTAGTCTTATGTGGCATGCTATATTTGGCCATATCAATTATGACAATCAACGTTTGTTGAGAAAGAATAGTGTTTCTAGCCTTCCTACTATTCCTATGAAATTAAAGCAATGTGATGCTTGTATCCTTGGAAATCATAACAAACAACCATTTCATGATTATACTTCCAGAGCATGTAGAAAACTTACATTGATTCATTTTGACTTGTGTGTCCCTATGCATGTTCCTTCTACAAATGGAAATAAATATATCATGTATTTTATTGATGATGACACTAGAATGTGTTGGGTGTACTTGTTTAAAGATAAATTACAAGCTTTTGAAATTTAAAAAAAAAATCATGTATGGATTCAAAATGAAGCTCAGTGTTGTATTGGCTCTCTTTGCATAGATAATAGAAAAGAATACACATCTAATGAATTTGAAAACTACCTTTTCCAACATGGGATCAATCATCAAACCACAATTCCATACAATCCTCCATAGAATGGTATAGCTGAATGAATGAACATGACACTCGTAAATATGGTTCATTCCATGATGTTTTTCAAGAATGTAAAATTTATGTTTTGGGTTGTTGCATTTCTATGTGCAGTTTATGTGAAAAACAGATGTCCAGCTCATGCTCTTCAAAACATGACTCCTTATGAAATATGGTATGGCCCCATTCTTTTGGTGAGACATCTTAGGATATTTGGTTCCACTTGTTATGCCTTGATTCCTTAGGAGCAAAGAAGCAATCTTGATGCGAGGAGTCAAAAGTCCATCTTCTTGGGGTACTAAAATACCACCAAGGGATATCGTATTTATGATGATACAAAAAAGAAATTTATCATTTCCAAAGATGTAATGTTTCTTGAATCCTCCAAGAAAGACGAAATTGTTGAGAGACAACTTGATCATCTAGACATATTCACTCGTGTAAAGACATATCATGAATTTGATAATGAGATTCCACATCTTGAAGGGGGGATCCCTATCTTGGGTCAATCTCTCGAATCTCGTTTTGTAGCACCATCTCCCCCATATGAAGAAGTTTGTCGAGTGAAATATGTGCTATCTAGTTCGACATTAAATTGTTAACCTAGGGCTCATAAGCTTCGAGGTGTTGGCATTGTATGTGCAAGTCTAGAACTCTAGTCTAGCCTAATCTAGCCTAATCTAATCTAATGCCTGCAACACACTTAAATAATAAAGAGATTAAACAAACTAGAACAATTCGTCACCTAGGGAAGAAACCTGACATGGAGTGACCATATCTCACGAATTAGGTCATTAATCTATCCGTTGGTGATTTAAAGCTATTGGAAAATTTAAAATGCAAGAAAACTAAAGTGCAGGCATCAGTACAAGGGAAGAATTGAAAACCGGTATTGGAATAGCAAACTAGTGCAAGAATCTATTATGCAAGAGATGAGACTAGGCATGAAATATTACTATTCTAATTACTCTTTCACTTGGAAATCTAACTTTGTATATTCAATTCATATTAGATATAATGTCTCAACATAGATATAATGATTACACAGTCCTGCAGGAGTTAGCTTAAGATATTCACAATACATTTTAAATGGGCTATGAACAGTCTCTTAATGAATATGCACAATCTTTAAGTCATCAACCTACAAAGAAGATATACACATTTGCATCACAATATAAATAATTAAAGACGAGTATATACAACGGTAACACAGTTAGAAGAAAGAAATTTATAATTAAAACACAACTTGAATGAGTAACCTGCAAAAGAGAAGTTATATAAATATGAATATGCAGTAAGATAAAAATGCACAGACTACTAGTGGGCCCCCCAAGTAGTTGTGGTACTCCAACTCATAAAATAATCACAACTTTCAGCACATCGATTTGAATTGTATTAAAATCAGAAATGTATAACAGTGACAATTTTTCAACAGAGTACAACAATTATCTTATCATGGTAATCCCTCATCGTTTTTAGTGGACTCATATATATATAGAACTTCAATACAGTTGAGAGGCCGACCACTGAAAGGGTTGACACTCTTCAAAACATAAAATCGTTAACCTCCATTAATGGACAATAACCGACAGCATCGCATTAAGTTCATAAGCTCGAATGTAGGGGCGAATTCCAACTACTCAAATCAAGGTATGAGAGGAACCATAGCAAGAGGATGCTAATAGATACAAAACCCATGTTTTACATTCGCCATAGATATTCCAACTAACGGCCATGTTGCACTCCGAGTTTCATATTAAGTGTCAGATGAAGGTCCATATTCGCTTGATATAAGTTTGGGCTACTAGATGCAGGGTCAGATCACACTTTTGACCTGTTTTAACAAATGAACAAGGTGTCAAATGATTACACCCATTTAATTAAATGTAAACTTAACATTAAACTATCAAAATAAATACCAAACGTACCTTATTCGTACCCCATAGAGAAATGATGAAAGGAACCTGATAACAAGCTCAAAAAGGATAATGGAGATATGAAATGCATGATTTTCATATACAAAATGAGGCTTGGAACAGGGAAAAAGTAGGAAAAATATGGAGTCATCATCTCCCCCACTCCTGAGTTTTTGCAGGTCCCTCTGCAAAGCATTATGGCATTGCCATAATGTAATTATACCCCTAAGGCAGTGACCTGAATTTGAAGGAGGAGATGAATTAATCTTTAGGTGTAGTTCCCTCACATTCTGAAGATTTCTTCTTAGATTTCCTCAAATGCTTCAATTTCATTCTCAAGGTGTGATTGGAGGCATTCATATAATCAACTAGACACTACAAAGAATTAACCTTAGACTACAGGACATCTTTATCATGTTGAAGATGACGATCCAATGTTTCGTATTCTTGAAGGCATTAGGTCAATTGAGCACTCACTTGTTGTAAGTGTTCAATAGTTGGAGGCTGAGCAAATTTCAAACTAGGGGATGGAAAAGTTTCAATGGTGGATGTGGATGGAATGTCACACTTTGTGGAATTTATACAAATTTTAGGAGAAGCTGTGACAGTGGTCTCTTGAGGAATATTAGGCATAATAGGTTCAGAGTGAATATCCTTAGCAAGCTTAGAGTCTCATGTAGAACCATGTTTGAGCTTCTTATGAGGATTCTTATGATCGGAGGGTGATGAGGAAAATTGGATGGGGTCAGAGGTATTTGGAGGATTCTTACCAACCATACTTCGGGTGCACATGCGAGATGGTTGAGTTTTAAACCTATTAGCACCATGCCTCTTTGTAGGAACTGGAGAGAAAATGTTTTGAAAAGAACTTATGACCCTCTGTTGTTTGGAAACAATGGAGTTTGAAGAATACTGGGGGTGAGTAGTAGATGAAGTAGGTTTTTCATCACGTCCTCGGGCCATCAATAAATTGAATTTTTCCATTTGTTCATTTCGACACCCAAGTATTGTTAACAATAGTTTTCCCGAAAAGTAGGCCAACATGATTTATTCTAAGAAAAACTAAAACTTTTTTAGAAAAAAAGAAATATTAATGTCATGTTGTGATAGGACCAAAACAACATCGTAATAATTTAGGTTCCTCAATATATACAATTTCATCAACTGGTAACAGTTTATGCTTGTGAAGACCACATAAGTTATAATAGGGGATGTTTCCTTAAACATGAAAACATGAGGGTATAGATGGTCTTTAATGTAGAAAACTAGTCATCCCTGTCTCATTTTTAAAGGCTTACTTTCATTCAAGTAATATTGATAAAGTTTTCATTTGAATTCATTAGAATCCTAAACTTATGGGTCCCACTTCTAGGATAGTGACATCCTAGGTATAATATGAATTAGATGACAGGGTATTAAGTGCAACTTACAGACATTCTCAAAAGGAAATTAGATGATATTTATTTATCCCTTTTGTTCAACCATGCATGCTTCTTCTTAAGGATTTACACAAGTACATCGTTCATATAGACAAATATAGATTAGGCATAGTAAAAGACATCAAAGTCAGAACCCATTGCCAGCAAGCTTGTTCAATACCCCGATGGGGTAAATTTGATATCTAAGAAATATCCTCTTCCAAGCATAATGTCCCATTGCCATCAAGCATGTTTAGTGCCCCGATGGGTTTTCCTAGTCATACCACAAGCCGATACTCACTGCCAGCAGACCTTTTCAGTATCCCGGTGGGTTAGCCTCTTACACCCATTTTATAGCCTTTACCACCACCCTTAATATTCCTCTTACACCCATTTTATAGCCTTTACCACCACCCTTAATATTTGTATGTATGTATTTATTTCGCAGTGAGATGGGGAGGCAACTCTGAAAACATTTGCATGGAATGGGATGATATATGGGTTGGAGGACACTCTATAAATTGCCCATAAAAGATTGTTCACATCAAAATAAGACTTATGCATTTATATTAGACCAAAGACATATCATGTCAAACTTACTTAATGTGTAGTGGATGAGGCCGTAAGAGAATGACTTAAAAGGTGTCTATAGTCCCTAAGTATATCTTCTTCATATATAATTATAGTAGTGTTCCCTCATAAGTAGAAGTTCCATTCACTCTCCTGCTACTATTTGGTAAATATGCTTGAATAACTAGCTTTGTTATGAATCTTGGGATGTACAAGTTACCAATGGGTATTATTATGAAGACCTTAAGGTTTTGTTAAATACCCATAGTGATTTAAAGATTTTCATTTAGGCTATTGTTATTATTAATGGTGTGAAATATGCATGTAATAAGGGAAATAAATATCCATAATTTTTTTGGTTTCTAGTATTAAACTATCAATACCATCTTCATCTTAGTTCCTTTATTGAGAAAGAAAACACAAACAGATGTTTCATTAACTTGATACTAAACTAACATGATGCAACTTTTATTCATTATCCTTCTCTACTTAAAAAGAAAGGAAAATCTTTATTCAAGTGTAAGAACATTTCCAATGTAACCATGTACAAAGCAGAATAAGAAACATACCCATATCCAAATACGAAAAAGTTATAGCAGGGATTATCTGGATATGAAGAACCAACCAACCTACTTGTTTTGGCATTAGAAGATGTTGAAGGAGAGAATGGTATTGCATCCTGATGACCTCCTGAAACCAAACTTTGATGTAATATTGATGTTCATCAACAGTAATTTATATACCCTCCTTCATCATGCCATGCAGATCCTCTTCTTCTAGATGATTTGTTTTTGAAGTATATAAAGGATCTGCTGAGAACTCCTCAATTTCAGGTCTTAATGGTCTCTCTCCATCTAATGTAGTCTCCATTTTTTCAGCTTCCTTCGCAGTTTGTCAAGAAGAATATTTTTGTAGCTCATGCGACTTTGGTTCTTTTATCATTTCCGAAGAGGTAGATAAGTTCATGACTATTGTCAAGATGTGTTCTTCCTGAAAAGAAGAAATCACAGTTGTTGTTAGGATTTGAGAGAGTTCTCCCAAACTAATGGTCACCTTTGAATCCATTATGTTGGTTAATGGGTCATGCCTCACACATGGATTAGTGTATGGGGTTCTTACAACACCCAAATTTTTTTTTATTATATTTTTAAGATTTTAATCAAAACTACCTAAAAAAAATGAAATACATACTTAAAGCAGATTTGTGCAAACCAAACATACCACGCCTGCATAAAATAAATCACACTTGCAGGAAAGAAATCAAACTCACACGTGCATGAAAGTAAACACACTGGCAGGAAAAATAAACACACTTTGCGAAAGGGAAGAACACTTGCATGAAAGAAATAAAACTTGTGTAAAAGAAATAAAAGAAAGCACACTTGCAGTAAAATAAGCACATTGGCAGGAAAAATAAATTGTGGGAAAGTAAACACACCTTGCAGGAAAGATAAAACACACTTTTGCGGGAAAATAAACACGCTTGTAGGAAAGTAAATTGCAAGAAAGTAAACACACTAAGAAAAATAAACAAA
>CBVK0100939858.1:0-24957 GCA_900067695.1 Picea abies | reverse complement strand
ATTCGACCCCATTTTCCACAATTTGCTTTCTAAGCTCGTTGGCAGGGACTACGCTGCCATGCAACCTTGTTATACATAATCATAATTCACAATGAACTTTTTTTTTCCATTATATTTTTAAAAAGTTGTAATAAAAGTTTTATAAAATAAATATGAAACATTTAGTATAGGTGCCCAAAATTCCTTAAATTTGGAAACTAAATTTAGTACCTATACATTGACCAATTTCAAAATTAAATCCTTGATTTAAGTTATAGTGGTGTCTTTAATCCAAAGAATGTGAATAAAGTTAATTATAAAACTACCTTTACATGCTTATAGTACATTCAACAACTTATTTAACTTGGATTTTCGAAATGGTGAGTGGGAATAATAGTTGCAGGTTCCATGGCGAGGGCAGAGAGGTTGTTGGGAGATGGAACTCTAAACTACCTGGTTCATTTGAAGTTTGAGTCAGTGTAATTAGCATGTTGAAGGATGGAAGTGGATTGAATGGTGAGCGGGAAGGCGATTTTCAAAATGGTGAGCGGGAAGACTAGTTGCACGTTCCATGGTGACAACGAAGAGGGTGTTGGGAGCTGGAACTCTAAACTAACTGGTTCACTTGAAGTATGAGTCAGTGTAACTAGCACGTTTATTGCATAGTTAGTGCCAATGTTGTGAGCCACCTAGCAGGTTTCCTGACTACAACTCTGGCAACTTTGTCTTGTCATTTAATTAACTAACTACTCGATTCTTGGAGTGCCTTAATGTTGACGAGACCTCTCTGCAGTTAGACATAACTGTTTATGGTGGTGGAGCCTCCAGTGGTTTCCAGGTGCTACTCTAATGGAATGTGAAGTCAGCGCACTCATGAGTGCAGTTGACGAGGAGCACTGGGAGAGGTCAGGGTTATCATGAGTGCAGTTGACGAGGAGCACTGGGAGAGGTCAGGGTTATTCTCCTCAGTGGATGCGATCAATGGGATTAAATACACAAACCATCACCCTGGAGAGAGTTTTAATGTTGAGTTTAATGCAGGTGTCTTTCCTCCTACTCTANNCGTCGAGCCTTGTCCTTTTCACCAACCTGCAAACACTTTGGAGCCTAGTATTTCGCAAGTTGGTGTAGAGTTACAAGGAGGGATTTTCGGGGTTATTCGGACTGCAAATAAGTTTCAGGGGTTAGGAGGGTCGGCGAAGGGGTTTATAGGGGTAGAATAGGCTATTAATGGCGAAGTGCCTACAAGAGATGGTCGACTAGAGAAAAGAAGCCATGTTAAGCCCATAGTGAAGGTGTGGAAACCAAAAAGAACAAAGTGACAATTGGTTATGGGAATGGACATTGGTCTAGAAGAATCCTGCAACTTGGCACTTTGTGCCCTAGTTGGGAGACTGGCTTATTGTTCTCATTGTGTTTCACCACTTGAAGAGTGGGTGCTTAGCAGCTGGGAACCTTTTCTAGGATATTCCCCAAAGGTTCTTTCGCTGCCGAGAGGTTGGATGGGTTTTGTGTTCAAGTGTCCGGAGGATTCTGAAATGGTCCTAAATAAGTATTGGAGTTACGACGAAGGGAGAATGATGTTGAAAAGGTGGCGCATAAGTTTTAATACAGTGACGAAATATTTTAGTTTTCAACATATCTGGGTGCTCCTCTCGAGTCTCCCCTTACAATTGTGGAATTTAAAAGCACTGGAGGCGGTTGGGAATTCCATTGGTCATTTTTTTAAAATAGATGAGACAAATCTGCGGTCTTTGGATAAAATAATGGCTAAAGTGCTCGTAGAAGTGGACGTCCATGCGGGGCTTCTGGAAGTTTTAGAGATTGAGTGGCGGGGTCTTCTGTCTATACAATGATTGGACTATTTGGGTCTACCATTTCACTGTACTATTTGCAGGAGGACCGGTCACTTGAGGAATAAGTGTCGAAACGTCTTTGGCTCTTTGGTTGATGATGATTCAATGGATGAATTACTCGGTGACAGTGTCACTCCGTTGGAGGATTCTCAAGACCCACTGGATTATCCGGGGTGAAGTTCTGAGGAAAGTCTTGTTGCGTCAGACACTACTTTTGTTGGTAAGTTGAAACACTATTGTCCTAAGCTTTACTTTTCTTTATCTGCTTGGTAACGTGAACATTTAAATTCTATCCTCTTCCCTGAATAGTCTCTAAGGACGATTCTAGAAACTGATAAGAATAAAATCTCAGAACCTGAGATTACTGCTTTGGGTGGGGACAAAACTCTGAGTTCTAGTGAGGTTTCACCTACCTGCGGGGTCACTGCTAATACAAATTTTCTAAATGGGAATGTGGATGAATATTTTACTGCTTCGGGTTTTAGTGAATCAACTCTCAATGAATCTGCTTTGGATAGATTGATTACAGATTTAGTTCCTTCACTTTATAGGGATTCTAACCCTATTCCGTTACCAACCTTTTTGGGCAACCTTCTTGTGGATAGTCCGCCAGTCAAAGGGGCATCTAAGGGTACCCAGGGGAATGAGACTATTATTGTTTCCGACCCTGTGTGGTCAAGGGGTCTGGAGTTTGAAGTCTCGCCAATTAAAACAAGAAGTGCTCGCAGGAAGGCGGGGGCTAGTAGTTCTACTTCAGATACTTTACCTTTTACAATCACTGAACAAGGGGTGCTTAGAGGCATGAAAAACCTAGCAAGGGATAAATCATGATCCTCCTTTCCCTTAATATCAAAGGGGTAGGAGGACCCTTGAAACTGGCCTCCCTTCATAGACTCTTGTCTAAAACTTCTCCAAACATTGTTTTCTTACAAGAAACTATGGTGGTTGCGGATAAGGCAAGATTTTTTATGAATAAGCTCAAACTCAACTGGATGATCTGTGTCGTTAGTGTTGTGGGGAATTCTAGTAGACTTCTAGCATCTTGGGATCCAATTTTTTTTGTTCTAGATCCATATCTAAGCAGTGGTGGTATTTTTTTGTCAGGAACCTCCCTACTAGACAACATAAAGATAACACTACTAAATGTTTACGGGCCCTGTCAGGATCACAAAGCTTTCTAGGAATATGTGGATGGTATAGGATTATTAGCACATAAGGATATAATTATTGTTGGATATATGAATTTCACAACATCTTCTGAGGAGGTTTGGGGGCAATCAACGCCGATAGACTCATTAGCGGGTTTTTTTAAATCGCTCTTTTTAAAAAACAGTTTAGTGGATGTTGTCCCTACTAAGGTAGTTCCTACGTGGTGGAATGGTAGGTCCAGTGCTGATCGTATAAAAAAACGCCTCGATCGGATCTATGTAGTGGAGGATCTCATCGCCTCTACTCTGAGGTATAGGACCTGGGTGGAATATCCATTCTTGTCTTATCATGCTCCGGTTTTCCTTGAGTTTGGTGTTGGGATTCTGGCGATTGCATATCCTTTTATGTTAAACCTAGTATGGATGGGCGATGATTCCTTTGCTAGGATGGTTCGGGATGTATGGAACGATCCACGTCTTCTTCATATTACAAGAGCTCAAAGGAGACTGGTAGGGAAACTCTCTCTTTTAAAATCTCGAGTTAAATCATGGGCTAAGGAGAAGCGCCTTCGGGATCAGTTATACTTGGTTAAGATTGAAGAGGCACTTGCAATCAGTTATAATAAAATGACACATGGTATAAGTTCCGATATCCCTGATCATTCTTTGTACACACTTGAAGTAGAGAGGAATAAATTACTGTTGGCAGAGGAAGAAAGGTGGCGTCAAAAGAGTAGGGCGATATGGATTAAAAGTGGTGATAAGAATACCAACTTTTTCCACCACTTCGCTAGCTATAGGCAAAATAAAAAATAAATTTGGGAGATAAAGGATGATACAGGGGGCATCGATACGGGTCAACAGGCCATCAAGGAAGAAGCAATTAATTACTTCAAGTCTTTCTTTAGAGATACATGCCAGAACAATATTGAAGATCAAATCAACTCTGTTAGGTTGTTCCCAAACTTTGTGAGTGAGGAAGAAGTACATTCTCTAGAAAAGGCCATTTCAAAGGATGAAATCTTTGAGATTCTAAGGGGATTTTCTAAGGACAAAAGTCTCGGTTCGGGTGGATGGAATGTTGAATTTTTCTTAAACTTTTTCGATTTGGATGGACAGGATTTGTTAGATATGATTGAAGAAACAAGAAACAGAGGGGAGGCTATCAGTTCGATTAATTGAACTTTTCTGGCATTGATACCCAAAGTTAATATCCCCTCTTCCTTCAGTGATTTTCGTCCTATTGCTCTCTGTAAATTGTGTTACAAGATCATTGTTAAAGTTATTGCAAAGAGAATCATGCAAATTTTGTCTAGATCACTTTCATAAGAGAAGCTGGGTTTTCTTAAAGGAAGACAAATACTAGATGCAATCGATATTGCATAGGAATGTTTACACAACATTAAAAATAAAAAACTGCAAGCCATAATCCTAAAACTTGATTTAAAAAAGGTCTATGATTGTACCAATTGGGATTTCCTAAGGTTAATTCTGCTACAATGTGGCTTCGGGCTATCAATAACCAATTGGATTATGGCTTGTGTAACCTCTACAACATATGCAATATTGATAAATGGAGAGGCTTCCAAATTCTTCAAGAGCAACAGAGGACTTAGACAGGGTTGCCTATTGTCGCCCCTTCTTTTCATCCTGGTTATGGAAGGTATTAGTCTTTCTTTAAAGAGAGCACAAGTTGATGGTACTCTAATGGGGATAAAGGTCTCTAGATTGATAAAGGTTCTTCATCTTTTATTTGTTGATGACATTCTTATAATGTAAAGATCTTCTCTTGCCGAATGGGAGAAAATCCAAATTATTCTCCATGTTTTCTATCGTGCTTCGGGCTTGGTGATAAATGTATAGAAGTCATTTTTCTTGCACTCGGGAGTCTCTCTGGAAACTCTATTGTCTTTAAAAGACATACTCCTTTTCTCCTATAAAGAGCTTGTTGTGGGATTTAAATATCTGGGGTATTTGCTGAAGCCAGATAGTTATAAAGTGGAGGATTGGCAATGGCTTTTTGACAAGTTCGAGAACAGGATAAATCATTGGTGTAATAGATGGCTCTCCCTGGGGGGATGCTTTGTATTAATAAAAGCGGTTTTAGAGAGTCAACCAGTCTATTGGATGGCCCTTACGTATATATTGATTTCGATTCTCCATAGGATTCACAAGATGAGTATTTATTTCCTCTGGTCAGGAAACAAAATCAAGCGAAGTTATCATTTATGCAGTTGGCAATCCATAACAAAACCCAAACATTATGGAGGTTGGGGCCAACTGAATATATATTTTTTTCTATAGAGCCTTGGCAACAAACACCTTATGGAGAGCTTTGATGAAGCTGGGTATTTGGCAAAGGGTGACCAAGGAAAAATATTTTATGCATGGAACAATGCTGACATGGTTGCAATCGGCGGATGCGGTCTCCTCCTTTGGATCTTAGTCTTGGAAAAATATTTGAAATACCTTACCAGTTATTCTTCAATGGATGGTCTTGGAAAAATATTTGAAATACCTTACCAGTTATTCTTCAATGGATGGCTTGGAAGTTGGGTTCGGGACACTCTATATAAGTTGGGAAAGATGTTATCTTAGGCATGGGACAAGACTCTTTTTTAACACGGGAACTGGTGAACAGACTTAACCAAAGGAACATCCATATCTTATATCAAGCGAGTTGGGTCCTGTCGAGGGGCATGATAGGTTCAAGTTGGATTAGTAGTGCTGAGTTGGGTCTGGATGAGGATCTTGCAGTGGAATGGGACAATTACAGGCATAATTTGATTGATTCAGGTATCTTTTTAGTGGATAGGCCGGATGAATTAATATGGACAGGTGGTGATATGTCAAGACAAATTTCTATAAAGAATGTTTACGAAGCCCTTTATAATAAATTATGGAGATACAAAGTAGGGGGCTAGAGGAGGAAACTCTAGAAATTGGATTTCCCATTGAAGATAAAGATTTTTGTCTAGCTCTTAGCTGAAAACAAAATCTTAACTTGGAAAAATTTGTAGAAAAGAGGATGGAAGGGGCCAAGATTATGTTATCTGTGCAAAAATAAGAGAGAATCAGGCAAACACATATTTGTAAATTGCTCCTTTACTATATCAGTTTGGGAGGAAGTGAAAAAGGCTCTAAATCTCACTTATGGTTGGAATGTGGGAGGAAGTGAAAAAGGCTCTAAATCTCACTTATGGTTGGAATGGCATATCGGTGAATGATTGTTTCCAAAATTGGGCAAATCAGAATTTTAATTTACAAGCTCTTCTTGCTTATATATGGTGGAACATTTGGTTGGACAGAAATAAGTCTATCTTTGAGGAAAGGATCCCCTCTATGCAGAGAATTGTTTATCTTTCTCTAGGAGCTTTGGGCAAAATGGGGAAAAATCATAAAGTTTATATCCCTAAGCTTACACCTACAATCCTTCCTGTAGATAAAGCTCTTGCTTGGTTTGATGGGGCTGCTCAACAGAATGGAAATCTTAGTGGTGTTGGTGATGTCTTATAGATAGATGAACATGAGGAGTATAGATGGACTTTAAACTATGGAAGGGGAACAAATTCTAGGGCAGATCTCATGGGAGCTTGGGATACTTTGACTCTTGCCTCAAGACTTACAATTTATGACTTACATGTTTTGGGGGATTCTAGGATCGTCATCGATTGGCTTAATCAAAAAGGTTCGCTAAAGGTGGCAAATTTAGATGGATGGAAGGATAGAATTATTGAAATCATCCCTCTTTTCAGATCTATCTCCTTTGCGCACATATATAGGGAAGAAAATAAAGAAGCTGACTGTCTATCCAAAAAGGCTCTTTATATTTGTCGAGGGAGAATTTCCTACAGTCAATGGGTAGGAGGCCATGGGGGCCCTACACTCTTTTTAAATATGTATTGATTATCAATGAGACTTTCCTTAGAGTTGGTACATATTTTGGGTCTCATGTTGGTTTTCGTTACCCTCTTTGATAGAGAGTATTTTTTCCTTGATTATAGTTCTTTTTGTAGTATTGTTGAAGAAGACATCCTTGAACAGTTTTTGGATTTTTACTTGATTATATGACTGTCTCCTATATTTTAGGTCTTCCCATAAAAGGGATGTCTATGCTAGTGATGTATTGATTTTGTAAACAGATTATATTATTATCAATATAATGTGAAATTTTCAGTGGAAAAAACTACCTTGTGGAAATCAATGATTTTCAAATAAGTTGTGTTGTTGCCTTGAATGTCTCATTTTGCACAATAAAGAAATCTGTGCATTTAGGTGCTACCAATGCCCTAATAAACTGAACTCATTGCATCGATCATCCCCAGTGTTTCCTTAGTCGTGTATAACTCTCAAACAAGCATTCAATGATTCCACCAACATCAAACAATGGCCCATAGCTTCTTTAGATATATATATATGTGATGTCCTTACTAAAAGTTTGTGTTAAGTTCCATAACTTCCGCTTCACTCATGGCCTGGAAAGAGGTTTTCCACAAACAATATCCCCCAAAAGCAACATAAACCCGATTCAACATTCAAAGCCCTCATAATTTGTCCAGTAAGAAAACTAAACTTGGAAAATATGTTCATTTTGACTTTTCTTCATGCAATGTTTGTTATAAGCAAATTAACATATGGACAATAGAGTGCATAAAAAATAACATTCATCTCCGAGGCTTCAACAATTTTCTTACGAGTCTTGGTACATGTCAGACCAACTCTCTTTCTTTTTGATGTTATAACTAATTTATGCACAAAAAGGATCAACATTCACTCTTTGTACTCACAAGTTCAAATCTAGAGGGGGGTAGGGTATTTATACCTCCATAGACTTTGCCCGTCAAATCGTTGGACTATGGGCCAAGGGGGTCTCATACACCAATTTGGTGTCTAGCTTGGTCCTGACCTTAAAAATAGATTATTGTTAATATTATATAAAATGGAAGACATTGATTGGTGTTACCCACCTTTACCTTGAGTTTTGGATATGTTTCATTGAGTTGTAAAATTTGAATACTAAAATGTTCATCATTTTACATTTTGATCATCAAATACGATCAGTCATTAAACATTTTAATTGTGATATACAGCCAAAATCTCAACATGCCCCCAACAAAATTAAAAATAATAGTCGATACATTTGCTTATATCTTAAAAACCGGTAACTGAGATGTATTTTCAAATTCCATACCCAAGGAGGACACTCTTTTCATCATTCATGGCACTTATGAGTGATTATAACTTATTCACAACGTTATCGTGGGATGCTCGAGCGTGACAAGCAACCACGAAGGGAACCTAAGAAAAAAACTAAAAATTACACACAACCCGTGAAGTTCTAAATTCCTTACAGTGTGCAGACAAAGTAAATATGGCTGCAAGATCGACACGTTTAACCCATCTATACGAACACTCTATTTCTGCATCCCATTTCATTCTATAAACTCTTCCTGAAACAAAGGCGCTCCTTATGAACCTCAAGAGCTGTTAGAAACATGTAACTCCCTCCAATGTAGCACCCCATGTCTCGTTGCTAATAATGCCCTATCCATAGGGAGGTGGTTTAATATCTTAAAAATGAAATATAATAGAGAAGACAACTCAGTGAGTCAGTCAACATTTGCAAATCTATTAAATTTATGGGCTTAGAATGTGAGTTATTGAAATTAATTAACAAACATTTGCAAATCTACTAAATTTATGGACAAATTTCTCTTTGCAATATATTTACAAACATATATTACAGCTCCAATCAATTCAAATAAATGACTACTACGATATTCTCTCACTACAAACATACATCACAATGCAAATCAATTAAGATAAAGTACTACTATCTAATAAAATGAGTAAGCTACAAAGAAATCAACATATATTACAATTCAATTCATTTTGTTTTTATGAGAGTCACGAGGGGAGATTTTATTTTTATGAGAGTCATGAGGGCCCTGGCTAGTAAAAGAATCTATATTCCCACCTTGTCATGTATAACCCCTTCGCCCCTAATGGTTAGTTTTATATTCCCAATAACCCACCTTGTCGTGTATAATCCCTTCCCCTAATGGGTAGCTCTATTTTCCCACTAACCCACCATGTCTTGTATAACCCCTTACCCTGTAATGGGCAGCTAAGGACTTAGTAGGTGCTGATACATTGGTGTTTTGGGACCAGTTTATGAGAGTCACGAGGGCCACTTGCTGGAAAAGGAATCTATATTCCCACCTTGCCATGTATAACCCCTTCGCCCCTAATGGGTAGCTCTATATTCCCATGAACCCACTTCCTCATGTATAACCCCTTCTCCCTAATGGGTAGCTCTATATTCCCACTAACCCACCTTGTTGTGTATAACCCTGTCCCTCTAATGGGAAGCTCTATTTTGCCAATAACCCACCTTGTCTTGTATAACCCCTTATGCCATAATGGGCAGCTAAGGACTCAGTAGGTGCTGATACATTGGTGTTTTGGGACCAGCTTATGAGAGTCATAAGGGCCACTAGCTGGTAAAAGAATCTATATTCCCACCTTGCCATGTATAACCCCTTCGCCCCTAATGGGTAGCTCTATATTCCCATGAACCCACTTTCTCGTGTATAACCCCTTCTCCCTAATGGGTAGCTCTATATTCCCACTAACCCACCTTGTTGTGTATAACCCCTAACCCCATCCCCCTAATGGGAAGCTCTATTTTCCCACTAACCCACATTGCCCTATATAACCCTCCCACCCTTAATGGGTAGATCTATATTCCCACTAACCCACCTTGCCCTATATAACCCTCCCCCCCTTAATGGGTGGCTCTATATTCCCACTAATCCATCTTCTCTTGTATAACCCCTTCCCCCATAATGGGTAGTTGAGGACTCACTAGGTGTTGATACATTGGTGTTTTGGGACCAATGTATCAAGGTAATGAATGAGTAATGACCAAAATAGGTCTAATCATGTAAGACTTTAGACCCTATCTCTCTATTTATGTCATCTTTTACAAAGAAGACAAGTCTCAATGTACAAACATATATTACAAATCAATTAAAATAAATTATTATTACAAGAATATCTTACCTTGTGGAAGAAGATGCTCGACCAATCTGTAGAAGATGGGTAATGTGTAGATGAAGATGTGGTGGTGGATCTTCATAAGATGGGTAAATACCAATTGTAAATTCAAGCAAGCAAAGTAGATGACATGCAATCGTAAATCCAAGCAAGCGGAGTAGACAAAAAGAAGACACCTATAGGTAGTATGCCCATGTCTATGTAGATTGCATCGATATCGGTGCAAATGAATCGGTTGAAAGGGGATGGCTACTGAAGGTCGATAAAAAGACTGACGCCTTAAAAGGCTGTAAAGAATTCATCACGGCATTTGCATAAAACATTTATAAACTTCGAAGGGATTTTCAATTGTTCAGTGAACAAAACCCTCACACGATTGTCTGCTCATTTTACATGAGCTCTTCTCCATTTTAGTAGGTTGAACATATTTATCGATGTGTATTTTCAGGCATTTTAATTCTCAATCATATTTGAATTGATACCTATACCTAAATTTTAAATGCAAAATCATATTTGAATTGATACTTAAATTTTAAATGCAAGGTAACCATTCAAATAAGAAGTAGGCTAAGAAGTGCATCTTTGCCGGCCACCGTTTTACTGCATTGCCTTACCTATTTACTATTGGAACTAAATATAACACTGAGTTTTCATCTTTGTTTTCATATATAAAAACAAACTGTGCAAAACCCAACAAACATAAACGTGTACATTTTTTTCCACGAGAAAAAGTGCTCTTTATATTCATAAGGATATAAAATTTTACAAAATCCGTCTTCTCTAACAACTGCAAAACAAGGAGGAACTGCACAATACTTAGATCAATCCATCAATGTCCCTACAATCAAGTCGAAATAACCCATCTAAGCACAACATTCAGATATGAAGCACCAAATCAAATCTTAATCTTGTAGGATTCAGATATGAAGCACCAAATCAAATCTTAATCTTGTAGGCTAGTCCTTTGTTGCCATCCTCCCAAATTGTGAAACAAATTTGACTCGATGGAAGGAGCAATGCTTTTTTAGAGAGTGAGTCTGCCTCACTGTTTTCCTCTCTGAAAATGTGCTTGAAGGAGAGCTTTCTAAAAAGATGAGTAGCATCTTTCGTCTTTTCTTTCCAGCAATCAAGAGCTGCCACCTGGAAATCAGCGAGTCCGCTCAGCCAGTCAATAGTATTCTTAGAGTCTCCAAGGAGTAACAGAATGTCGGTGTGACGGCTAGCCAGAACTAGTGATGCCCAAGCACCTAAAAGTTCTGCCTTCGTGTTAGAACCCTGACCGCAATTCAAAGTCCAACGGATACAAGTGTGGGGGGTTAGAGCAATTTTTCCCCCAGCTCCACAAAGTGTACCTCCTTGTTGAGAGGCCCCGTCGAACCAGGCCACCGCCCTATCGATAAGAATGGTGAAAGATTGCCGGAGAGATGGCTTAGCCTTCAAGGACTTGCCAGATTTGTTCGCCTCAGCCAGCAAGAGGGAAGACAAGTTATCACTATGTATTGGTCACCTATGGATTATTTTTTTAAATGATGTATAAATGTAGATATTTATAATCACAAACTACATGCCAAAAGTATTTGATGTCTTCTATTCTAGTGTAACTATTTCTCTGTATTTTCCTCACCGTATTACATACACCCATAAGTCATTATTTCCATATACAATCATTCTTCTCACTAATCTATTTCTCTCTAGCCTCAAGTTTTTTAATTACATAATTACATTAATCTTACTCGGGTGTGGTATATTTACTCTCAATTTCAATTTGTTCATATTGGAGAACATGGATATTAGGATTGAGGACTTTGGGGGACAAGCAAAGGCGAAGGAGTCGTGTGTTCATACACAATATGAATAAGCTCAAAGAAAGAAGGAGTGTAGATGGTGTCGTACTCATTTGGGTGTGGTATATTTACTCTCAATTTCAATTTGTTCATATTGGAGAACATGGATATTAGGATTGAGGAGTTTGGGGGACAAGCAAAGGCTAAGGAGTCGTGTGTTCATATACATTATGAGTAAGCTCAAAGAAAGAAGAAGTGTAGATGGTGTCACAACGCTGAGCAAAGCATAGAGAGAAGGGATAATCCCAACATTAATTTGAGTGAATAAATGATAATATAGAGAATTGAGCTAGAAAAAAAAAAAGATGAAAACAACAAAACTCTAGAGTGTCAAAATCATAATAGAAATAATCTAAGTACCAACTATACAATCAAATTACCAATTATACACTGAATTCAAAAACTTCCACAAAATAATCATTTTTTTTTATAAGAGCTTCACTACAAAATAAACACCTTTTTCATAAGAACTTGACTACAAAATAATCAAGACCGTGGCATTTAAAAAACAAATTACAAAATAAAGAACATATCAATTGAAAATGAGAATACTTAGAACTGCAAAATTTGATTTGGTAACCTTTGAGATATATCCTATGAGTATGAAGCATCCATGAAGCAAAGAGTTGTTGAGTGCAACATGAAATAAGATTGATTGACTACATATGGAAAAGGGGATCACTAGGGGATCACTGACTACATATGGTAAAGGGGTGTCAATAGATTATGCAATGTGTAGAAAGCATTGTTTGCAACATACAATGTGAGCATATGAGACAATGTCAAAGGAATTATAAAGGATGTGCAAAAACAGTAAATTGTACTGTGGAAATAGGGATCAACAATTAAGACTTAGCCTATGTGTTAATGCACACCATGTTCGATGTAGAGAACAAAAGTTGCAACTTTGCAATTAGTAAGTTACAAGTAAAGAATGTCGACTCGCTGAATGGTACAAGTTAAGTAAACAATATCCATTACAAGGCAATGGCTACTAACTAACTACAAAATTTCAAATTACAATCATAAACATGTAGACTCAACTTACTTTTGTGAAATAAAATAAATGCTAAGGATGTGAATGTGTATTTCATATCGACAAATCATTTAGAAATTAACTTTTTTTTAATGTTAAAATATTTACTTTTCTTCATGTGATATTTCATATCAACAAATCATGTAGAAAATGACTTTTTTTTTTAATGTTAAAATATTTACTTTTCTTCATAAATGATAGGTAAAGTTAAATTTTGAGTTTTTTTTTATAATTTGTAAATTATATTTTTGAGATAAGTTTAAACCCTCTAGAAGAGTTCACCGGAAGTCAATTTTGAACGTTTGTCATTATTATATGTGTGGCTATTTTGTAGAGTGCTCATTAATTAGCTAGTTTTGTCTTTATTGAAACTTTGATCAATTATGTATTTTGAACAAATGATGGGAGGGGGTTGTAGGATTTATTCTTGCTAGAATCCATAATGTTTTGATTGGAATTATAATTGTAACTTTTTTTAATTGATAACATGTGTTATAATATAAAGATATTGGGTATATCATGATCATTCTATCCTTAAATTGTTGGAGGTTGGTTAATCTTTTCTGGAAATTGGTCATCAAGCCCATAAGCCTTCTAGTCTGATGCTTCAAGAAATTATGATGGATGGTGATAAAGCTACAAAAACCCTATCCTCGACTCTTTCTGGAAGGAACTTTATGGGGTTAGATGCCTTTGTTGTTCAGGTGGAATTTTAACAGGTTGGAAGACTTTTGAGATAAATGTACATAACTCTTGGACCATCCAAGCAGGTCTAGGAATCACCTTCTTCTTGAGCGAGATAAATTTTCCCTTCCCGTGCCTCAACATATATGGTCCTTACTCCGACAAGAAAGCATTCTGGGAATTAACTTTAAATCCCTCCTTCATAAAGTTCGATTTAGTGATTCTAGGTGGGGACTTAAACTTCACTCTAGGTGCCTATGAAATCAGGGGGGCAACAACAAATATGGATCCCCTTGCATAATTTCTTATTCAAAATCTAGAGGTAGTGGGCTTGATATACATACAATTGTCTTGGTACACTCCAACCTAGAGGAATATGTGCAATAGGGATGCTCGAGTTGCAAAGTGCCTGGATCGTTTCCTTCTTTCCAACTACTTCCTAGAAGAAAACCTGCGTGTCCACCAATGGGTCTCTTCTAGTGGGGACACAATCCAATTATTCTTAATCTAATTCCCTACCCAAAGAAACCCTTGAGTCCTTTTAAATTAAACCCTATCTGGTTGGAGCAGTAGTCATTCGTTGCAGCCATTAAATCTTCGTGGGTGCCCTAAAATCCCACCCGCTCGAAGTCCCATTGATGCAGGAGCATCGCCAACAACAAGCGAGCACGGGGCACACACCAACGCATTTTGGCACATGATGAAATGTTTGAAGTTCGATACGCCAAACGTAAATGAAGAAATTAAGGAAGGGCGTACTTCTTGATTGTAATCAGACCTTGAGCGTCCCGCTCTCGTCTGAAGGACTAAGAGGCATTTTATCAGAGGATAAGAGGTCGATACTTTTGTCCCGAAAGTCCTGAAGTCGCGAAGTCGCGAGAGAATCACAGTCGTCCGTTAGGAGGAGGACAGGTGGCAGAGATCTATGGATCTCACGAACTCGGGGTTCACAAGGTGAGAGCCCAGGAATTTGGGTGCTCCAAGTCGCGAGTGGCGAAGTCGCGAAATCGCAAGGAGCGTGGATAGTCGTTGGATCCAGGTCGTGGGAGGACCGTTGGATTAGGAACCCCATTGCATTTCACGCATTGGGGGTTTCAAAGGTTGAAAGGAGTCGCTTTCAACATCAAAGGTCACGAAGTGTCGAGATCCGAGGCACGAGTGCGAACACGTGACAGAACCACAAAGTCGGCCCAAGGAAGTAGACCGATGGACACACGTCACTTAGTGGAGGAGCCAACACCCCGTTGACCTCTTGCGTCTCGGGGATTCATGAGATAAGAGGACGTGAGCCTGACCCTCCGACTCGCAAAGTCGCGAGTAGCGAGAACGAGAGGAGAAAAGTCAACGTCGTCTCTTGGGGGTTCGGGAAAGAAAGGTGCGAGAGGCGAGAAGTGCTAGTGCTTAGCCTAACCGGCAGTCGCGCAAGGAGGGTGTTGATGGAAGAAAGGGCTATACCCATTTCGCAATCTCGGGTATCGCGAGAGTGGAGAGGAAGAGTCGGGAGTCACGACTCGCAAACTCGCGAGATTGCGAGAGAGGAAGAGTCGGGAGTCACGACTCGCAAACTCGCGAGATTGCGAGCTGCGAAAAAAAGGACCTATGGATCGAACGAAAGGAGATTCCAGCAGGTAATCCAAAAGAGCCGATCTGGCTCGAAGGGGTTAAGAACGATCCTGTGAGCGGATCTTGGCCCGAGGGCCGATAGGTCTGCGCCACCCATTCTCTTTAATTCCTTGAAAATTTAAAAAGGGTAAAAGGAGCAACAATAATCCAGAATAAGGAAAGAAGGCAGAGGAAAGATCAAGAACTCTAGGATATATAATCAAAACTAGAAATGTGGACTAAGTGGGAGGGTCTAGAGCCTTTATCCGATCAAATTAAAAAAGAGCTAAAAGATTTCAAGAAGGATAGAAGGGAAATTATCCTAAACAAAGAAAAGGAGTGGAGAATAAAAAGCAGAGCGCTTTAGCTTCAGGCTAGAGACAAAAATACCAAATTCTTTCACAGATTTCCGAACTGTCGGAAATCCATAAACACCATCTAGAACATTGGCAAACCTAATGGAACAAAGGCCACTTCTTTTAAAGAAATTGCAAAGGTGGGAACGGTTCATTTCAAGAAGATCATAGAGAAACCATTGATGTTATTTTAAAGCGGTTCATTTCAAGAAGATCATAGAGAAACCATTGATGTTATTTTAAAGGTTATTAGACTTTTCCTTGCATTTATAAACCCTAAAGAGAATGAAAACCTTATGATTGAGGTTACATAAGAAGAGCTTAAAGGAGTGTTGCAAAACTTCCAAAAGGATAAAATCCTAGGACCGAACAACCTCGTAATGGATTTTTTTCTGGGATGTTTTAACTTTCTTGGAGATGACCTTCTAAGGATGGTGGAATACTCGAAGTCTTCGCGTCGAATCTTGGATGCTTTTAATGCTACCTTTATAGCATTGATCCCAAAATTTGATAATCCTTACTCATGCTACCTTTAGATTGAAGGACATCCTCTCTGAAAACATGTCCTTGGAACAATTTAGGTTTCTTAAAGGAATCAGATCCATGAAGTCATAGGTCTTTCTCAGGAAGAACTCCACTCCACACACACAGGGAATCTCAAGACTATCACTCTAAAGGTAGTTCTTTCAAAATCCTTTGACTGTGTAAGCCGATTGTACATTGGACTAGTCCTCCAAATTGGCTTTGGACACTACTTCGTGTCCTATGTCCTAAGCTGTATCAACACAACCTCATTTGTAGTATTGATAAATGGTTCAACCACCCCTTTTTTCAAAGCGAAAAAGGGACTTGGGAAAGGCTTCCCTCTCTCCCCTCTCCTTTTTATTTTGTTAGCAGAAGGTCTGAGCATGTTGATTCATAATGTTGCTTCAACTAGTTTATTCAAAGGCATTCCAATCAACCCCAGATTTCCTCTATCCCACCCTCTCTTTGTTGATGATATACCCATTTTCTGTGAAGGAAAGATTTCGTTTATGGAACATTTAAAAGACCTCCTTTCCACCTTTTTTCGGGCGACAAGTAAGCAAATAAACTTGGAAAAATCTTCCCTTTCCTCTTCGGGTGTACCTAATCAAGAAAGTAATTATCTAGCTCAACAATTAAATATGTACTTTAGTGATGCAAGATCAGGTTTGAAATACCTTGGCTTAACTCTAAAAGCCAATGACTACCGAAAAAATGATTGGATGTGGCTTCTTGCAAAAGTGAAGAAATAAATTCATGCTTGGTGCAATATTTGGCTTTCTAGAGATGGTAGACTTGTCCTGGTTAAGTCAGTCCTTGAAGCCATTCCAGTATATTGGGCTACCTCAACTTGGATCCCAAAGGGGATTTTGGATAGAACAAAACAAGTATCTTTCATATTTCTTTGGTCAAGAGCGGAGGACAAAAAATCTCTAGCCCTCACATCCTGGAAAAAATTGGCAACTCCTAAAAAGCTAGGAGGATGGGGATTTAAAAACATCTTTCTCTTCTCAAAAGCCTAGGCAACAAAGCATGGTTGGGGACTACTTGAGGGTCTATGGTCTCAATTTCTACAAGCAAAATATTTTCCATAGGCTTCTATTGTTGACTGGATTAGGTAGCCATACAAGTGGATACATAATGGGTCAATGGTTTGGAAAGCCATCCTCAATGTTTTTCCTCTCATTGGAAATTGTCTAATCTGAAAAGTTGGCTCAAGCGAAAAATTTCTCATTGGAAAAGACTCATGGATTGGCTATCAAAATAATCACACCCTCTCAGACCCCATCATCCAGACTATCAATAGGGAAGGATTTTTCTTCCTCAATCAGATATGGCTTCGAGACTACAGTTATGGGCAGGATGGTTGGTTGAATGTGCAGGACATTGGCCTAAGAGAGAAAGATGTATGAACTTGGAAAAATTACATAAATTCCCTCAAAAGTTCCTTTGTTTATCCCTCGACAGAGGAGGATAAATTATTTTGGTCGAAAAATCCATTTGGGAGTTATACCCCCCATATCGGATATCAAGCTTTGGCTCGGGATTTCCAGCTGGATCCAATTCCATGGTGGGGGAAACTTCTATGGAAATTCAAATGTCTAGTCAAAGCAAAGCTCTTTATGTTGTTTACGCTTCTTAATAAAGCACCCAGATGGGACAATCTCCAAAAACGAAACTTCAATGGTCCGAGAAGATGTAGTCTTTGTAAACATGATAATGAATCAATTTCCCATATTTTTCTAGTGTGCCCCTTTACAATAATTGTCTGTTTTGAACTTCAAAGGTCCACGGGGTCACTTTGTCGATGGGTAGGAGAAAATATCGAAGATGCTTTAAAAGCATGGATGCAAAATCCACATTCTAAGTCATGCAAGTCTTTGCCACTGATCACAGCCTGGGGCATCTGGATTTCTCAAAACCATTCTCTTTTCGAAGGGAGAAATCCCTCTCCCTTGGACAATGTTATTTCTAGTATGGCCATTATCTATGCTTATCCACAACAGAAGGATCATACTCCCAAAATAAATCCTGAGACTCACATCTCTACGAACATACCCTTAGCTTTTTTTTATGGTGAATCACACAAAAATCCTTCTGTTGGAAGGGCTCGAGGGTGATATTTTTCTCGAAGGACCATTCTATCTCATTTTCCGCTAGCATAGGCCCAACCACAAACAATTTCAGTGAATTAATGGCTCTGAAACTCCTCATTTTGGCAAAAGAAAAAATATTTCTCACTGAAATGATTATGGTGACTTTATGCTTATCATTTGATGCATAAATGAGACTGCAACTCTTCATAAC
The DNA here is from genome assembly GCA_900067695.1 of Picea abies. Classification (NCBI taxonomy): domain Eukaryota; kingdom Viridiplantae; phylum Streptophyta; class Pinopsida; order Pinales; family Pinaceae; genus Picea; species Picea abies. The sequence continues at coordinate 6,561 of CBVK0100939858.1, read as the reverse complement.
TACTCTCTCTGGCCTCTCTTTCAGGACATCCAACGATCCATCTCTTGGTTCACTCACTCCTCTTTCACTCATGTCTACATGAACCCGAATAAGGATGCATACCAACTCTCAAAGGCTAGTATGGAGATGGACAACCACATATGGAAGATCATAAAAAATTCCTTGGAAGGCTCTTCTAAATATATCAGAACACATGGTGAACTACAGGAGGCTTAACATGCTTTGCTTGGATAACTTTTTTGGACCATAGTTTGACTATATGCTAGATGTATTATGGGCAACTTTGAGTTTCTTTTTCAGAAATTATACAGAGTTTTGGTGTATGCATATGACATTAGAAGATTTTACAACAACTTGTCATTACTTGATATTATAAGATTTTGATGAACATATTTCCGACAATAGAAGGAAGGTCTAGATAAGACAATTTTGAGCAACTATGCTACATGAATGCCACTGACATATATCATTGTAGTTTTGTTATATTAATAAAATTACTTGTTTTTTTACTCAGAAAAATTTTATTGAATATAGTATGATTGCAAATCTTTTTTAATTAAATATTTTCAGAATGAATTAAGTCTAGTTAACCATTAAAATGGAAAAACTTAAACAAATTATACTAAGAAACACACATCTCTTGTTTAAGAGAACCCTGCTTATGTGAATACCTCTTATATGAGGTGAAGGGAAGTGTTATTTATATCAACAAAACTCCTCACAATTAGCATTTAATAGAACCATTTCACATAATTAGGAAGTACTTTTGTTAATTGGGTTTAGTTTGGGTGGTTGGGAGGAATTGTTATTTTATCCACTTAGGTTTAATTTTTGCAAATGACACTTTGAGTTCATAAAAAGTATATTGTTTTAATGGCTTTGAGCACTATTATTGACCAGCCTTGTACCTTTAAGATTCTATGGTTTACCCTAAATACTATCTTCGAAATGAGGAGAAATACATAAAAACATTCCCAAACATTATAATATATATATAATATAATATAATTTTTTTAAAAAACATTTAAAAATTAAATATGAGTATATCCTCCATATATGTCCAAAACATAAATTTATGAGATTTTTAAAATTAAATACCAATAATGAAAAATATATACGTTTTACACATGGATTGATGTAAAAAATAATAATTAATCTCTCATCTTGTTGTACCATCATTTTAAAATTATATTGCTAATAAAGAAATATGCATAGTGTATTCAATAGTAATGCATGCTCGAGACAAGAGATAGTGCATTGAGCTTTCTTATGTATTTAAAAAATAATTAATCTATATTATGCATGGCTTAATATATATTAAGCAAGAGATAGTGCTTTGAGCTTTCGTATATCTTTTAAAAATTAATTAATATATAATGCAAGAGATATTGCTTTGAGCTTTTGTATGTATTTTAAAAATTAATTAATATATATCATGCATTCCCTTTTACGTGAACATTTTTCCTCTTCGAATTTGGTTAGGGTTTTGTAATTTTGGTAATATGATTTTGAAGGAGAATTATTTTCATTTTATTTTGAAGGAGAATTATTTTATATTATTTTATTTTCAACTAGTTAGTTAAGATGTTAGGTGATCTAAGTTTAATACCTTTAAGGTATGTTTAATTGGGAGGAGACACCCAAAAATCTAGTTAACAATTGAAATGTTGACTAACAAGTGACATGCATTTATAACAAAATTAAAATTAAAATTAAATGGTTAAAAAGAAAGTTATTATCCTTTTTACTCCAGTTCAAATTTCAATTTATCATATACTTCATTTTTTTTCAAAGAAATTGTTAATTCTTGACTTAACCTTAAATCCTAAAAAATACGTCACACAAAAAATAATTATAAATATTAAACCATAATTTTCACTAATAATTATTTACATTATTATAAACTAAACTCTAGAGGTAAAGGTAAATTATGACTTGTAAAAACTAAGAAAAATAATATGATTCCTTTAAGGGATTGGAATTGCTACCTCAATTTTTTTTTTTTGAATTCTTTGATGTTGTGGACAATATTCATACTCTTTCTACAGAGGAAGAAGTTTTTTCTATAAAAGATATAGATTTTGGGGTTAAGCGACTCGCAAAAGGGAAAACTAAGGACATGGAAGACTACCAAGCAAAAATCCTAAAAATTTGAGGGCATATCCTGATCATAATATCCACATGCTCTTAAATTTAGTAGCCAAACTAGGCTTCCCTAAACCATGGACTCGAAGCCTCATTGTACCTATTTTTAAAAGTGGGGATACAAACAATCCCTCTAATTACATGACCATTATGATTAGTCTAATTTTAGCTAAGTTATATGGAATTATTTTGGAAAAGAAGATCAATGTATCACTATAAAGCCATTGAAAAAGAGTTAAAGACTAGGCCGAATTTAATAGTTATCATTCCACTATGGAGCATCTTGTTATGCTTAGGATCGTTGTGGAGGAGTGCCACAATAATAAAACCAATCTCCTATGTTGTTTTGTTGAATTTAGAAAAGCTTTTGACATAATGCTCATGATTAACCTTTGGAATAGATTAGAAGAGTTAAATGTTCCTTTTAAGTTGAATGCTACTGCGATAAGGTTGTATGAGAACATTATTGCTAAGTTTAGGAACACTAAGGGCTCGTTGGAAGAAATTAATAGTAATACAGGAGTTAACCAAGGTTGTCCCCTACCCTCTACCCTTTTTGGTATATACATTGACAAGTTAGAGGGTTGTTTGAAAGAAACATGTTGTGTCGGCCCAACTCTAGCTGGTATAGTCATCATCCTCTTTCTTTACATTGATCATATTGTTCTTATGGTGAGAAGTCCATATAATATTGAGAAGAAACTACAAATTCTCAACAATTTCTGCTCTAGTATAGGTATGACTGTTAACACTGACAAAACAAGGGTTATGATAATTAAATCCAAAAATATCATTTATACTAGTTTCATGTATGATAACAACATCTAGGAGGAAGTGACTTCATACAATATCTTGAGATCGATCTTCATCACAAACTTAATTGGAACTATAGCATTGAGAAAAGGATAAATGGAAGGGGGGAAGCTTTTATGGACTTGAAAAAAGTTGTAAATCAGTGGACCTTTGGTTGTGCGATAAGAAGAAAATCCTATCTGAGACTCATCACTCATGTTATTTTATATGGTCGTGACGTTTGGGGCCACAACATCTCTAGAGAATCGTGGAGAAAAATAGAGCAAATCCAATTGTGTTCTATAACTTATAATCTAAAAATCCTCCTCATAGAAGCGAGTTTTTTCCCCAGTGGGAGCACGACTATGACTAGGTACCTAATGTACATAAACAACATGGAAGACAAGAGGCTTCCTAAGATAGCTTCAAACTCTAGCCAAAACCACCTATGACTCAAGCTGGGTTGGCATAAAGATGTCAAGTCTTAGCTAATTGATTGGAGAACAAAGAAAAAGGTCACTCTACAAAATAACGATAATATTAAAAATATTATTACATTTAAATTTAAGGAAAAATTGTGGTGCAATAAAGAATTAAAGGATAAAATAAAATAAAGATATTATAAGTGATCAACTCTAATCTAGAAGATCAAAATTATCTCTCTATTTTGACTAGCATAAAGAAGAAAATCAACATCGCTAAAATAAGAACAAACTCTCATGAACTCCATAGCGAAACAAGACATTGACCAATTCCTAAATTGTCGTGGGTCAAAAGAATTTACCATCTTTGTGACACTAAGATGGTTGAAGACAAAGAACACTTTCTCTTGGAATGTTTTGTGTACACCCACATTAAAATTCTTTTTATTTGTTACAATACCGACCTTCCTGACCTTTTAACTCATCAAAACTATGATGATTTAGAAACACTTCTCTTAAAAAATTTCAAGTATAGAAATAAAATTCTAAAGTAAACTAAATAATTTCTTATCTTTCTTAAAGTTCGAAAACAAATTTAATTTTAATGAATATTAACCACCAACATCATCATCATCATAAATAAGAAAAATACAAAATAATTAAATTCAAAATATTGAAAATTAAAAAATATCATTTTATCATAAACAATGATGTCACTATTAACTATGGAAGACACACACATATATATATATATATATATATATATATATATATATATATTATATATATATATATATATATATATATATATATATTTATTTATTTATAAATATGTTTCCTGCTTTTCCACTGATGTGTTGCTTGTGATCACTAAACACTTTAAATTTATATAACTAAACTTTGCACGCTAACATGGTAAACTTTACAAGTTATGCGGTCGAACTTGCCAATATGCGACCTTTTCACATTATGTAATTGGCTTTGTTGAGGAGGTGATTGTCAACAAACAAACGGAAAAAAAAAGGCATGTTAATTGGATGACTTTATAATTTTATATCAATAAATATGTTGTTGGAATAGTGCATTCCTTTGAATGGTCCTTGGTGCGAACATGAGATGGTTAAATAAAGTGTTTAGCATGGGATGAAAGAAACTAAGCTATGATACAAAAGTGTGTGGTTGATAAATAAATGATTAAATGTTTCGAAAAAACAATCGTTATGTAAAGGGAAGATCTAAATGTATATATCCAGTTGATTTATTTTTATTTTTAAAGGAAAATATTGTAAAGATATTTAAAGGATGTTTTTCCATAATATTTGTGAATAGTATTTTTAAGAAAATTGATAGTATAAATTAGTGTATTTTACTTAAGGAAATTTGAATTGAGCATTTACTAACACACAAAATTAGTTAAATATCCAACAATATTGGTAATAATTGTTACATTAACCCCTTAAAATTATCACTTATTTCATGTTTTAAGATAATGTTGTCAATTATTTATATTTTTAATAACTAAATAAAATAAATCAATTTTTATTATATATGCTATGATTTAATGACACTTTAAGTATTGTTTGGAATTAGCTTAGCTCAAAAGTAATGACCTAATTAATATATGTAATTAGTCCAAGAGATGCACTAACCAATTGTAATACCCATTATAATTTTAAGCAATCTAATTCTCTAGGACTTAAAAATCGCTTCATTTCCATACATTCTTCCAATGGGTGTTGTATAGGACTTCTCCTAAAGTATTAAGAATAACTATTCAAGAGAATTTTCAACTTTAGAATATTGGTGTAAGATAGCTCCAAGTCAAAGTTTTTGGTACTCGGGCATCTTAACTATGTAGTACTTACATGGTGCCACATTAGACCTGCAAATTTCTCTCACATATGTATTGTAGTATTTCTTACTTGGCATATTTCCACTAGAGTATGATGTGCTCAAAATAGTGACATATTAACAATGAAGGTAAAGGGTGTCCAAAATAGCTCATTTCGTAGCACATACATGTAACACACTCGACCCCCTAACCCTCTTAGGTTGGTGGGATGTTCAAAATTCCTTCTTCTCTCATGCTAGGGATTCGAGTCTGAACCTCTCAGATCCTCATTTGCTCCGATGTTGTTCAGAATATTTCCCTGAGGGAAATTCTTACTCAGATAAATCTCCACGTCAAATCTCTAGCTACCCGTGGAAAAACTCTCTAAGGTGTCACTACGAGGACTGGGGACCTGTGCAACCTCAATCAAATGGCTATAGATACTTCTCACCCCCATATCAACGATCTGTAGAAAATCTGACTCCTTCTCATCAGAATAACAAATCACTCGGATTTGTTTCCACTCCGATGGACCAACTCGAACCGATCCAACGACTCTTGAACTTGGGAACCAACGACTCCGATCTCATCGGTCCTTCAACTTAATCAAAATTTATCACCCACCTCTTTGGTTACTCGTTAAATGAATTGGTGGGACCCATGATGAATCTACAGTCAAAATTACATCGCGTCCTCTCTCCAATACACAACTCATGATCACTCTCAGATTCCTTCACTATCAGAATGCATTCATTTTGGTGTCAAACCACTTCGACTGGACCACTTAGACGACACATGCTCTGAGGAACTTGGCGATCCTCATTCACTTCATCTAATGATCATGGATCTCTTAGGGTTTACAAGTGCATGATAGTTAAGGTTCCTAAGCCTTCCTTCTCGGATAAGATCATACGCGATCCAATGACTGAGATCTTACGAGACACATCCTGATGGATCGATAGTCGAAATTCGTAATCGTCGAACTCCCATCTCATGCCCTCTCTCCAGACTTCTGACAGTCTTCCTCTCGACAAACCTACACATGACATCAATGGTCATGATTTCAGTTTTCGATTCTCCGATAGATCTACGACTCTCATTGACGTAGAGTCATCCTCATCAGAATCTATTTTTAACCTTACTCTGGGTCACTTCGATGCCAACACCATTTCGACCAATGGTCAAGATATATCCTCTCTGCCAGAATAACAACCATAAATTCCCCCCGACCTAAAACAAAAGTTTTATTTTGGGTAACAGTCTGACTCAAAACTTAATTGCTCAGGGTATCTCCAGGCATGTCCATTAAGGTTCTACCAGACTTCCTTGGGCTCTCGCCTTCACTTTGAACTGGCTAAGGAATTTTCACCA
>CBVK0100939816.1:0-16339 GCA_900067695.1 Picea abies | reverse complement strand
GTAGGTGAAGAGGCTCCTCATGAGTTAATGAGGGATGGGGGTGAACCGCCCATTCGTGGAAGCCTCAGACATGACCACCGCGGGGGAATTTCATGCCACACGCAACCTCACCAGAAAAGAAAAGACAAGAAAGAGGTGTGGAAGGGGGCAGTCGTGACAGAGATCACAAGAGGGGGAGAAATCGGAAGGGATTCTGGAAAAATATACAGAGTGATTGATAAGCAGAGAAGAAGGATATTAACCTTCGTTCTTGACTTTTGACAAATAGAGACTCAGTCTCACAGCATTGTGGTCTAAGCTCGGGGGTGGCTGAGCCTACGGTTGGGTGGAAATGAGCACCCCTCTCAGCAGTTGCATCACCTGGTGTTTTCTGATAAGTGTTTATATCTTTTGTCTTGCATTGAATATCTTGGAATGAATTCTCATGGTTTGAATACTTATAAATGGTTTCTGTGTAGAAATGTCTACATGGTGTTTTGATCGGAAATGGTGGTTACATGCGTATATTGGAATGACCACATTCGGTTTATATAGAAATAGCTATATGTATTTGAACGAACTCAGTTTTCAAGTCTATTCTCGGGAGATTTGTTTCCCTTAATTGTCTCACATGATGCCTTAGATAGATTTCCCTACAGGGACACCCTCTTGGGATCTTTCCCTTACATTCCAGAGCCAGGGTAAGTTCCTAGAAAGAACTACGGTCTTAGTAAACCTTTGAGTTTTCTTTTACCTGTCATAGAAGTTAATAAGCTCAGTGATTTAAGAAGACCCTTCAGTATGGCCTTCGAACTTGGTGAAAGTTACCCGAGAACCCGAAGGAGAACTTTATGGCTTAAGTCTTAACACCCTACACGAGGGAGAGTGGTTCTCTTAGATTTCGATGTTTCGGTGTTTCGGTACCCAGAATACCCAAGGGCGAGTTCCCTTGCACTCACAAGTCCCGAAATCCTAACTTGCAGAATCCTGAAATGTCTTAGTGCGTATAGATTCGGTGTTTCGGTGTTTCAGTACCTGGAATACCCAAGGGCGAGTTCCCTTACACTCACAAGTCCCAAAATACCGACTTGCGAAATCCCGAAATGGCTTAGCGCACATAGATTCGGCGTTTCGATGTTTCGGTACCTAGAATACCCAAGGGCGAGTTCCCTTGCAATCGAAAGTCCCAAAATCCCGACTTGTGAAATCCAAAAATAGTATAGTGTATTTAGAGTTCGATGTTTTAGAGTTTCGACTCCCCGAAAACCCAGGTGCGAGACCTCCTGTTCTCGCATATCGTGAAATCCCAATGGATGAGACCCCGAAATGACAATAGCCCAGATGAGTTATGGTGTTTCGGAGTTTCGGCACCCAATATACCTAAGGGTAACATCCCTTGTACTCGCCAGTCATGAAACCCCGAAGTATGAAACCCCAAAAAGGTATAGCGTGACTAGAATTTATTGTTTTGGTGTTTTGGCACCTGGGATATATAGAGGCAAGTATTTTGTACTCGCCAGTCCCGAAATCCCAACTTGCGAAACCCCGAAATGGCATAGCGTGTCTAGAGTTTGGATGTTTCAGAGTTTCGGCACCCGGGAAACCCAGATGCGAGACTTCCTGTCTTCGCATAGCTCGAAATCCCGACTTACAAAATCCTAAAATGATAGAGCGTGGACAGGTTATGATGTTTTGGATTTTCGGCTCCTCGAAAACCCAGGTGCGAAACCCTCCTGTCCTCGCATATCGTGAAATCCCGATAGGTGAAATCCCGAAAAGGATTAGCACACATGGTTTTGGTGTTTCAGCGCTTCGGTACCCGGGATCTCCAAAGGTCATTTTTCCTCATGTTTTCTAGACATGAAATTCCTATGGATGATACCCCGAAATGAGTTTGGCGGATATAGGGTCTTCGGTGTTTCGGCACCCGAAAAATCGAAGGGTAGGAGACCCTCTCCCTCTTATACCACGAAAACCCGGTATGCGAAACCCCGAAAGGTGGAGTGCCAAGCTTCAATCCGAGGTGTTATTAGTTGTGACGAACTGTTGGTTCCCTTCGGGTTTTGCCACCTTGAAAGCTAGGGAATCGAGAATACATGCTTCGCGATTTCCCGAATTGCGAAAGCTGGGTGCACCTCTCCGGTAAAGCCTGTGGTCATCGCTGATGATCATATGGGTACGGATAAGGGATGGTAGGGTCTGCAACAGGCCCCATAGGAATTCAGGGATTCTATTCCTCGGAGAAGAGAAGGAAAAGACAAAAATTTCTAGCCTCGTGGTGGGTGTGTTACATTTGATACTACCATATAAAATCCCCAGCTGAATCAAAGATCAAACTTATTTGATTCTACATGAAGATTAGATACGAGTACACCTACCACCCTTGTACCTTCCCACATGGCTAATTCTACAACTTGTTGACACATCCAGTCTATCCATAAGAGGGATAAATTCTACATGATTACATGTAGGCCTAACTCAACATGACTTTACTAGGGAAAAAGAACTTGTCTATGGCTAAGCATTACAACTTGGACCAACAAAAATTTTGAGTGTCGGTTACAACTCACCATGCACCCCCTAAAACATTTCAATCAATTAAAATAAAAAACACAAAAATTATCATAACTCCAAAGCCCATTTACATCATTTCATTATGGAGGTCATGACACATATAAACACTCCGAATTTCTCACGATTTAATTGACACAATCATAATGTAACTAATAGCATTGGGAAGAGAGAAGATAGTATTTCACAACCATTGCATATATCTTATAGTGACAAATACATTGGCCATTCTCAGTGTGACGAAGATGACCATACTTAGGTTTCTAGGCAGGGATGACTAGCCATTGATACCGTCTTCGTGATTCACCTGTTGCAACGAACCTCCATGCAGGATTTTACCCAATAGGCACGCCGCATAATTCCCCATAGGGGTCCTCACGAACCACGAGAACTTCATAATGTGGTTTGATCGGGCTTCTCTTTAGAAAATTCCTCTTCAAATTTATATCTTATAAAACCCATTGATGGCTCCTTCAAAAAAACACAATTAATTTTATTTTAGGAAGGATAACTTTATTCTATGTCCACGATCCCATGAAATTATACAAACCTTCATGAGATCCTCTACAATTGAGTCTAATTCACCCATAGTGACAAACTCAACGACTCTCTTTACTTGAAATTATCTCTTCCATTGACCTCGATGACTCTATTATGGATCCCAAATACTCCACGCACTATGGCCATCATCTATGCTTCTTAGAACGCATCAAATGGATGGAAAAATACACACAAATATAACACAAAGTAGCAATTACTTAATATACTCTCACCTATTCTCACTCACTAGTTTCATTTCTCTTCCAAGGTCCCTCAACCCTCCCATGAGGGAGTCAATCTTGGTCCATCTCTAATACCATATTAACATGAGAGAGTAGAGTATTACCCACAAACAATCAATTACAAAATATATGAATACGATTTACAATACATTTTGACTCTATTGTATATAGTGCATAGGTTGTTATAAGATCTAACGTATTCCAAATATAAAGGATAATTTGAGAGAATATCTCAGCAACACACCAAACAAGGATCTCATAAATCCAACTATAAAACAACCTATTCACTCTATATAATAAAGAGTCAAAATGAAAATGTAACCAAACCTTGTCTCCCCACTGAAATTGGTGCGGTACCTATTGGAGGATGTGATAAATATGCTCAATGAATATGGTGGATTTGTCAGCCTCATAATGAACATGGGAATATTTTTCTTGCATGGTTGCAAGAGGTAGGGAAACATCAATGAATTTTCCCCACCTAAAATGGGATATGGTCGGTGGATCTATAGAGATCCCTATTTTATTTTTGTTGAACATAGAGAAACGCTCTTCCGATCTTTGAACATAGAGAAGAATCTCATCCCATATACGCAAATTCTTAGAGTTGTACATGCGCATGATGTGCACAATAATCCAATTGATGACCTTTGTCTGACCATCAGTTTAGGGGTGGAAAGCAGTGGATTTAGTGAGCTTGGTGTCCAAAAGTGATGAGAGACTTGACCAAAATGTGTCGAGGAACTTGTTGTCCCGATCTGAGGTGATGGTCTGTGGTATCCCAAAATGGACCCACACACGTTCGAAGAAGAGATTGACAGTGTCTGTCGATGTTATGTTCTTTTTGCAGGCTGTGATAATGGCCATATTTGAAAACTAATCAACCACCACAAATATGCAATCATTTTCATGTTTGTTGGATAGAAGACCAGACATGTAATCCATTGAGATGGATTCCCAATGCCTCTCGGGAGTAGGAAGAGGGGTGTATAAGCCTTTCTTCTTGATGGTTGTCTTGGAAATGGCACAAGAAATGAAATATTTGATATACTTGCTGACATATTTTCAAAGATTTGGCCAATAAAAATGTTTCTTTAGAATGGCCACAATTTTCTCCACACCAAAATGTCCTTCCATCTGACTGTAGTGAGCCTCTCAAATAATCTTTGCATGCTCACTTGTGGGAACATAGAGGTGGCCCATATGGCATAACAGTCCATCCTAGATGTGAAAATCGGTGACATTCGCTCTTGTACCTAAGAGATGATAGGTGGTGGTGAAGTTAGGGTCACGTTTATAAAGTTGGGACCACTTAGATGCCTCATGCCCACAGGAATGGAGCACTATGGTGAGAACAAAAATGAGAGGGAGACAAAGGTATTCAACGACACAATTTGTGCTCCTTGTTTTATACTTGATGTTGAGATGGAACTGTTGTAGGTATGTGGACCACCTTTTATGGTGGTCATTCTACAACTTCCCCTATGTCTGTATGAACTACAAAGGCTTGTGATCAATGTGTATGATTGTCTTCGTTCCCAGAATGTAATGTTTCCATTGATGTCAGGCTTGCACAATGGAATACATTTCTTTGTCATAGGTGGGGTATTTCCAGATAGTATATGAGAGTGTCTCACTATTTTACACTACTGGATGACCATGTTGAGTGAGAACTATGCCTACAACATAGTCATAGGCATTAGTCTGATTCTCGAATGGTTGTTGCAGATTGGGGAAGAAGAGTATTGGCACTGAGCACAAGTGATGCTTCAGATCATTAAATGATTATTGTTGTGCCTACCCCCTTGTGAAATTTTCCTTGCGACCTCCCTTGGTTGCTTGGATGAGGGCCCATGCAATATGGGAGAATACCAATACAGACATTCCATAGAAGTTGGCAAGTTCCAAGAAGATATGAACCTTGGTTAGTGTGGTCAGGGTTGGCTAGTCACAAATGACTTGGATATTAGCTAGATCCACATGTATCCCATGCTCATCAACAATGTAGCACAAGTATTGGACCTTGTTCATGCCAAAGGATCATTTTTCCAAGTTGGCATATAGCTTGTGTTTTCGCAGAGTGCCCAAAACCTATTGAATATGTTGCATGTTCTCCTCCCAAGTTCTACTGAAGATGAGGATGCCATCCAAATATACCACCACAAAAGAGTTGGTGAAGGGTCTTAATACATCATCCATCAATCTCCTAAAAGTTGTTGGTGCATTTGTTAAGCCAAAGGTCATGACCAACCATTTGAAGATACCTTCTTTAGATTTGAAAGTTTTCTTCCATACATATGTTAGTTCGATGGGAACCTGGTGGTAGCTAGACTTTAGGTCAATTTCACTGAAGAACTTTTCCCCCTTCAGTTGGTCAAGAACGTCATCAATTCGGGAATTGGGTACCGATTCTAAACTGTGATTTTGTTTAATGCTTTGTAATCAATGAAGAGTCTCCAGGTCCCATATTTCTTCCACACCAACACAATTTGGATTCCACAAGAGGAGGATCTTGGTCAAATGTGCCCCTTTTGAAGTAGCTCTTGGATCTGGCACTTGATTTCATCATTTTCCATCATCGAGCGATGACAGAATGGTCCATTAGGCATCGATGGACCGGGGGTTGGATCAATTGGATGCTTGACTTTGCAGTGCGTCGGTACCCCGGTGGGTGAGGAGAATATGTCTTTGTACTCTTCCATGATACCGTCCAATTTATTCTCTTGCAAATAGAGGCTCTATGTAGAGGTCATGTATGTGGTAGCAACCTTCTACTTACTATGAGAATGGATCACAAAGAAGACAAACTTCCCAGTCTATGAAATGACCTTACTACATTGCTTAGTAGAGAATAAAGAAATAGCGGTAGGCGGCACTACCTCTAGTGTCTTGTACAATTGTCTACCCAAAGTAATAATAACACTACAGGGTCTAGACTCGTACATAGCATGTTGCTTCCAAAAATATGGTTTTCCTAAAAGAACATCACAAAATTCAACGGGATAAATATCACACAATACCTCGTCTTTGAAGGGCTTGATGTTTTAGGGAAGATGACATTGTTGGTTGACACAAATATCTCATCCTTGGTGAAGCCAACCGATGGTGTAGGGTTGCAGGTGCAATTTTATCTGTAGGTCCAACTCCTTGACTACCTCTGTTGAAACCAGGTCCCTCTGACTATCATTATCGATAATAAAATGCAACATAGTCCCTTATACCCACATTTGTGAGTGAAAGAGACATTCCCCTTCTTATGGCTCTTCTGGTTCACTTGGATGGAATTTGGTGGTAGCGACATTGGCACTCGGTTCGACATCAATGATCAAATTACCACTTTCTAGATTTGATTTAAAGTAAGAATCAGCCTCTAACTCAGAATCTTTCAACACGACCACCAGTGACTCCTCGGAGTGACATTCTTTGGTGTTGTGCCAAGGGATTTTATGGTACTCACAATACTTTCTCATGTCCTTCTTCGACTTCTAATTACCCTTCTTGGGTTGCAGCTTGGATTGGTTGTCATGCAAGCGGACATATTTTCTCTATCCCTTGTTTGGTGGGTTGGGGCCACCTTTTCCTTGCTTCAACTGTAAGGAATTTTCAGATCCAAACTCTTTCCTCTTTTGCTTAATTGTTTTCTCAATCTTGACAACATATCTATAAGTTTCCCCTAATGATGCGATGTCCAGAAAATCCAATTATTTTTGGATGTATTTGTGTAGACAATCATGGTATTTGAGTACTAGATATCATTCAGAGTCTTTAATACCCAATTTGGTGTGCATAGTATAGAAAATGTTGGTGAAATATGGTAGTGTCTAGTCCCTTTCTTCACGCAGCATGGTTCATCTTGTGTACTAGTCCTCGTAGCTTCCAACATGGTAGTATTGTTCCTTGATGAAATATTTGAAGGAATCCCAGGTGGGGCTGACCACAAATATTGTAGATTCCTCTGTGGCCCTTTGCTCAGAGTACATATTCCACCAGTCCTTAACATGGGGGACGACCTTGAGGAGTGAAAAAGTAATCTTTTCCCTATTGAAAAAATTGTGGACCGAAAAATACCATTCGATCAGATCCAACCATTTATCTACAATATTTGCATCTATCAGTCCTTCAAATAATGGAATATAAAAATTTATATGTACCTTGAAGGGGGTTGTGTGGCCACTTGATGAATATGTGTCTCCTGTGGGCATTCATTGAAGAATCTGTGCAAAGTTGTTCATCATCTCGTTCCTTTGTCATGCAAGGTATTCCTTGAGAAACATTTTAAAAGGTTCTCTTGCTCCATCATATTTCTTCTCATATCCCATGAGTTTTGGTCGGGTTCGGCATGACTGATATTGCAATGGCTCAGTTTATTTTTGTCCCAGCTTCATGTACCCATATTTTGTCGGGGACATGCAAAAAGAAAAACAAATGAAGAGAAGACTACTCCGATACCACTAATCCAGATTTATGAGAAGAATGAAATGAATAACATAACACAAAGATAAAGAGAACAACAACAAATATCCAATGAACAATAACTTCTATTGAATAAACAAAATAGGCTAAAACTGTAAAACTGCAAAACTTAAACCACTTGCTCGAATGGTGGTAGTAATCTCTAAGAAGAGATGTGGCTTCTTTCCACATCCATCTGAGAAGAATGATTACAATGAGGCTCTAAAGGCCAATTTAACATTACTCATGAATTCCAAAACCCTACACATCCAAAAACCTAACCCCAGGAGATGAAACACTAAAATTTATGTGGGCCTTGATGGGTAAGTTGGTACCTCAACTTCTCAAGGTTGTAACTTTTACATACAACCTCTGTTTTAAGCGTGCAATAGACCATTTGGAACTTATTTTAGAGAACTAGAAATCATGTTTTCAAACTTTGACTCTATCTACATTTTGATTGTGGCAAGTAAAAAAAACACTTTTTATGTCCCCAAAACGGCCCTGGAAGTACAAAATGATGTATTGACATAAAAAATTCAAAATAATCTAGTTGGAGTAGGTGGATGGCCACCAATGTCCACCTGGAAGATGCATAGGGCTTCAGAAAACCCCTAGAATGTAGAAACCACAATTACAAAGAAGTACAGATGAACATGTTGAAATACAAACTTTCAAGAGGAGCCAATTGGAATAGGTGGGTGGCCACCAATATCCACCTGGATCAATATATATATATATATTAAAAACATAGAGTAGAGTATTGCACACAAATAATGGCATCAATCACTATATCAAAATTAATACAATGAATAAATATAAATACAACAAGCTTGTCTCAATATGGACAAACTATCTTGATCACACAATAAACCATTTGAGTGAATATCTCAACCTCACACTATTCTATGAAACTTAGTTGGAGAGAATCTCTCTCAGAACCAACTATCAAACAATCTCCTAAACTGTAGGATCAAACAACTCTCGTAGATATTGACTCTACTTCTCAATACATTAGCAATCATGTTATATAAGTAGGAATTATATATTCCAACACTCTCCCTTAATGACTACTTATCTAAATATATATGTGGTCATATCTTCATCATTGTGAGGGTTTCAATCTTTAGAACTTTCTTATTCTTCCTCTTGTACGTGCATCTTATTATTGAAGTCCATATAAAAACAATCCATCTACCAGAATGCATGGGTCATCATCCACTATAACCGCCAGTTCTCTAGGAATCCTTTTCACTTACATGGTTCATCAATGTTAAACTCTCCCTTAAACATAACTTGGTCCCAAACATCTCACACTTTTGATACTACCATATAAAATCCCCAGCTGAATCAAAGATCAAACTTATTTGATTCTACATCAAGATTAGATACGAGTACACCTACCACCCTTGTAACACCCTATTTCCCCCAGTCTATAAAAATAACTATACTGGCCAAGAACTATGGTAGACTCAAAGATGTGAATGTGTGATTTTGAATGGACCTTAGTATAAAAGGTCGACGAATATAAATAATGCTATGAATATATGTTACAGGACTTCTGGGAGGGGGATGTGCTGAAAAGAGACCACGATGGCTGATGAAATGTGGTGGAAGGCACCTGGAATGGTGGCGTTAACTTCCACTGAAACCAATACCGTATTTGGTCTTCACTGGCCCGAAGATCAAGAGCAGCTCGCTGGCCCCGAAATGAATTACTTTAAACTCTCCCTTAAACATAACTTGGTCCCAAACATCTCACACTTTTGAGAGTACCATATAAAATCCCTAATGAATTAAATATCAAAGTTATTTGACTCTATATAAATATTATATATGAGCACACCTACCACCCTCATACCTACCCACGTGGTTAATTCCACAACTTGATGACACAACCACTCTATCCATAAGAGGGATACACTCTACATGATTACAGGTAGTCCTGACTCAATATGAATTTACTAGGGAAAAAAAGATTTCCCACTGATAAGCATTACAACTTGGACCAACAACACTTTTGAGTTTAGGGTACAACTCATCATGCACCACCTACAAAATTCCAATCATGTACAAAAAAAAAAAACACAAAAATGGTCATAACATGCACCACCTACAAAATTCCAATCATGTACAAAAAAAAAAAACACAAAAATGGTCATAACTCCAAAGCCCATTTACATCATTTCATTATTGAGGTCATGACACACATAACCACTCTGAATTTCTCACAGTTTAATTGATGCAATCACAATGTAACTAATAGCATTGGGAAGATAGAAGATAGGATTTCACAACCATTTCATATATATTATAGTGACAAATACGTTGACCATTCTCAGTGTGATGAAGATGATCATTCTCAGGAACCTCCATGCAGGATTTTCCCCAGTAGGAACGCAACATAATTCCCCACGAAGGTCTTCACGAACCACAGGAAATTCACAATGTGGTTTGATCCAGATTCTCTTCACAACATTCCTCTTCAAATTGTTAGCTTATAAAACCATTTGATGGCTCCTTCAACAAAACAAAATGAATTTTATTTTAGGCAGGATAAATTTATTCTATGTCCATGATCCCATCAAATTATACAAATCTTCATGAGATCCTCGACACTCGAGTCTAATTCACCCATAGTGATAAACTCAATGACTCTCTTTACTTGAAATTATATCTTCCCTTGACCTCGACTGCTTTATTATGGAGCCCAAATCTTCCATGCACTATGGCCATCATCTATTCTTCTACGCATGCATCCAATAGATGGACAAGCACACAAAACTACAACGCAAAGTAGCAATTACTTAATCTACTCTTACATAAGCTCGTTCATTAGTTTCAATTCTCTGCCAAGGTCCCTGGGCCCTCCCGTGAGGGATTCAATCCCGATCCAGCTCTGATACCATATTAAAATGATAGAGTAGAGTATTTTGTAACAACCCTCTCTTACACTTAAGAAAATTTGAAGCACAAAGGTAACTTTTTTTTTTGCAATAAGAGATTAACATCAACAGAATATCATGGCAGTGCCTATTTAACAACATCATAAGTAAATAATTTCCATTTACGTATCATGGAAATAACTAATGATGCAATCAACTCATCAACAAAGGATAACGACACATAAACATGATAACATATCATAATAACACCTCACAAAAGCTTGAAACAATTTACAACAACATTCAATCAGATAAAGAAATATAATATGACTACCCGTCCAACCTACCCTGCAAGGTTAGGACCTCCATGACACATAAACAATGCTCAATCCTAGGTTCCAATTGATTTTAACCATTTAAGGTCTTAGGCTTGGCGATTGTTCTAAGGAACAAGGAGGTGTCTACATCCCACTAACACAATTGTATCCAAGAAGCTATCTAAAACAACAACATCAAACATCATCCATTCATCAATCCATCAATCCTAAAACATCAAATAATCCATGTCGCTAGGGTAATCATTATTGTTATTTTTTTTTTTTAAGTAAAAAAGAGGAGAGCTTATTGTATTAACTTTCCAAAAAAAGGTTAAACCATAAACACCATGTCTGCCAACTTTCTCACCGTGTAAGCGAAAACCGAGATAGCTGGCTATCTATGCAATCTATGAGGGAGATAGATTGGCTACCATTTGTCTTTCCTAAATTAAACCAAGACAACTGGCAGCCATTAGTCTAAGAAAAATCTTTGAGTCTTAGAGTTACAAAATAATGGTGTTTAGCCATGCCCAGTCTGAGGAAAACAGAGAAAAAGACTAAAACTATTAACTATGACATTTTACCCAGTGGCCTCGCCTTCATTCATGTCGCCCTCGCCATCCTTGGTGGATGTCAGCATGAAGGCTTGTGCACATGACGGGAAGCGTTGTCTTGGCAGTGTATTGGAGTAGGCCTCGTAGAGAAGGTCTACTTGTTGGCTTACTAGATTGGTGCGGTGGATTAGGTCCTCCACTAAGCTCCATAGTTCAAAGATTAACTTTAGGTGGTCTGGGTGGAGGACTGGTAGGTGGCCATGCCCTTCCTCTTGCATGATAGACAAAGGACGTGGCATAGGAGTGGTGCCACCCTCCCTATCCAAACTAGCCCCTAACACCTCGCATTCCACACCAATTGCCTCGGCCTCGGATGCATTGTTTCGTTCCAGGGCTTATGTTGGAGGGATCTCGACTGCTCTTGCGGTCGGTTCTACATCCATCTCGGCTGAAATTTCTTCTATGATATAGCAGGGGGGAAATCGCCCAATTGGACTTCTCCTATGTTGGAGCTGTTATGTTCCTTGTTGGCCCGCTGGGTAGTTTCCTTGGGAAAACATGTCCGCGGGTTCCAATTGTCTGGGATAGTGAAAAGTAGGTGTGTTGGGGGGACTTGAATGGGTTCATCCAGGATAATTTCTTCAATATTGGCCATGGAAGGCAACTCAGGTCTTCTTTGTTTTCGGACAAGTTGCATCCTTGCCATGGACAGTTCCCGCTCGAAGTTTTGTTGTCTCTTTCTGCGCATAGCCGAAGCATACCAGGCAGCCCCCCTATGGGGCTTGCCTCGTTCCCTTGGCATTTGGAGGTGCCAAGTAGTGGCTCTGGTGACAGTTATACCATTCCAGTCACACTAGAGCTCAAGGATGCTCCAATGTTGCAGCTTCAACTCCAAATGAGCCTCTTCCTCTCCGAAATCGAGTAAATTCATGAGGAGTAAAGTGACCAGACCCGCCATTAAGGTAGTCCGCTGAGTACTCTGTGGTTTCATTCCCATCATGTGCATGAGAAGCCTTGGCTCATCGGCTTGGCTGAACCAACTTGACCCCATCCTTAATGGCGAGGGGATGGGGGTCGGTGGCCTATATTTAAGGCCCGACCAAGTGTTGTACCACGTGGCCCCTCTATGCTAGGTGGCACCCCATCTGGGGTAATCATTATTGTTATTAACCACACCTCAACATTTAATTAATTGTTGCGTGCGAGAGTGAACAATTTTTAGAAAAAACACCCATCATATTAAGTAATGGTGCAAGAGAACAAGGTTGCCACTAAGTCATACAACTACAAAACTCATGACGTGGATTATTTAACATTAAATTGTAGGTGCAAGGAAGAATGACAAAGCAATCACACACCCACCTAAAACAAGGCGCGCAAGTAAATCTCATTACTAAACTAGTCATGCATCACCATTAATGAAGGGTGCATGAGTAATGGAGATAAACATTGTACATCCATCATTATTCCAATGTGCAAGCAATCCCATTTAATAATTCACCGCATAATCAATGGTGCATGGTAAACATTCATTTAAATTATGTTTTTTTTTTGGGTACCAAGGTACTACACACATGTCCATCCACACATAGCTATATATATATATCATGGTGTAGGTAGGTATCAATTAAAATAAGGCACAGACAAATAATCGATCAACCTTTCGGTATCAACATTAATTCAATGGCACCACAAAACCCATTACTTAGTCATTAAACATCAACATATTTACAAGGCACAAGAAGTTGAAAGTCTACAAAATCATTCATAACATCATATATTTGTGAGCCCAAGAAATATACTAATAATCATAAATTTCTTGGTGTAATCGTGCAAGGGTAAGTTGATTTCTAAACCATCACACGAAAACATGCATAGAGGAGTGAGAGTAATCATTACTTTAATTCAATTGCGCAAGAATTATAATTCCATTAACATCGAGGCGTGATGGAAATCAATAGTTAAATTCCTTGGTGCCAGGAATAAAACACATAATCGATCATACGACAACACTTTTCACGGGCACAAGAGAAATAAATACTTATTCAACGAAAAACCACAATAATTTAAGGTGCACCGAAATTGCTACCAAGCTTCCTCCTTCTAGAAACAAGATGGGTAAGGGAGAAGTGAAGTGCGAAATACAATTTTGAAAAAATGTATCATAAATATGCATCTCAACTCTTAGGGGAAACTTCTAGGAGTATTTAAAAACGGGTCTAGTAGTCCTAAATATTAGGAGAACCTAAAGGAAGACAATCAAATAAAACACCACCTTTACATTAGGTATCCAATGGTGGTTATGAATTTATTTAAATCAATAAAAAGAATCAATCAACATTAACTAGAAGGATGGTACCAAGGAAATCATTAAAACCCTAAATGGTGATGGCACTAGGGAAACAATTAAGAACAATAAAAAATAAACTTATTTATAAAGTAGTATATAAAATTCACCTTTTCTAAATAAATTTCTCAACTTTTAACTAGAATCAAGATGACCCCATTTCTAAACTGCAATCTACTAGCGAAGGGAGAGAATGCCACTTCCATATCTACTAACCAGAAATCTAGCATTGTCTTATTATTCCATTTACGATTTTAAGGAGGAGCCAAGTCGATTACCATCTTATAACAAAAATTAATGTTCAACTATCTGACCGGCTTAGTTAAGGGGGACAAGGAAAATGAACTAAAAATTTAGAGAATTCAGTGAATCTGTCCTCAGATTAGTGATTAAAAAAAAATAGTTAGGTAAGGTCACGTCATAATTGTGAAAGGAAAGATATTTGTCTTCTCTTTAATCACTACTGAGAAAATGAGAAAGAACCTCACCCGCAATGCATGTATTAGAGCCATCTCGCATTCCAATGGAAGGTAAGGTAGTTATCACCATGGAAAGAGAGGAGGTCGAAAAAGAACATATTGATCCAATAAGGAGGTAAAAGGGTGATACTCAAGCAACATGATTTAAAATTAATGGGCAGCGAAGCCCAACCTAAAATTGTAGAGCCCTTGATGTTGAATTATTTAGTTTGATTGGTTCTGTCAGGGAGGTAGTTGGGTACACTCGAATAGAATCCTTACAACTTAATTAAGTTTGTTAAGGGGGTTACAAAATTAAATACGAGAAGTCTGTGTTCAAGAGTGAAGGGGTGGGAATCGCGCAGTCATTGGCAGCCATTTTTAATCAGGGTGAGGCTCGCAAGGCTAGGAGCTCAGCGTTCTATCTGTCAGCCTAACACCCTTCCAAGATATCTGTGAGGACACAACAGGTTTGAACCTTCCCTAGCATGGTTTTGGAAGGGACAAAAGTATCACGTTGAAATAGAGGAATCCTTTCTATTAGCTCAAAGAGGAACCTCTGATGACATTTGCTATAGGGGGGAGGAGCTAGCTTTGCAAAATGATGGAAAGGATCTCTACCTTTCTAAGGATGAATAAAATCTCAAGGCCTGAATTTGGTGGTTGGGATGATTGTTATAACAGTGGGAAAATGAATGCACAATGAGCGAATATGTACAGTGGCTAGGTGGTAAGGAAGAAACTCATGTAAATAAAAAGGGTCTTCTGGGAGAATAAAAAAGCAATAACAGATAATAAAATACAAGGCGATGACTTAATCATCAAAGAGATGCACCAGGTTATTGTATTGGTTTTACACATTAACTAAAGGTCTTGTGATAGAAAATACCATTCTATTACATACAATGAAATTGTCAATGTAGTGTACACGTGGGAAAACATTCATGCAAACCAATAAATATAATAATCTTATTAAACAATATAATATTTTCATTCAATTCCGTAGCTAAAATAAAAATAGGCGATGGTAATGATATTCAGTTGCAAACCAAGATAAATCCTTTAACACAATCTGATTATACAACTTAAAAACATAAGTGATTTTCAAATTAAATACCATACCATAATTGAAGGCAAAGAATCTCAAGTTGGTGTCCCATGCTTGCACTCCATCCAACTCCCTTCTTGCTATTCATTGAGACCTCACCGGTACCTCCCAACTAGTGCTAGGGGTACTCTTCTTCCCCCTTATCCCCCCAAGTCGTAAAGGGGCCACGTACACAAAACCAAATAAAATCTAGGTCCCAACTCGCTTCGCAAGGTCGAGCTACCGCTCTCTATTCAAGCTGGGTATCCAAACTCCCACAAGAAAAATCAGTTAAAGAAATTTCAGAAGCATAACATTACACATACCAGTCGTGATCCCTTCCTCTTCCTTTCCATTACTTTTATAGAGTTCTTCTTAGTGACTTGCCAATTGCACGTTAAATTATTTTTATTAAAAAATAATTAGGAACACTTCCCCACATACACTTGTCACCTTATCCCTTAGTTGCACTAGATATTCATTTATTTAATTTATTTAATTGCCAATTTCCCTCACCCATCCTAAAATCATTCCTAAAAATGCTCCTAGTTGTCCCTTTATTCTCTCAATTTTCTTTAATGACTGATGCCTTTCTTAAAACATAGTTGAGTTTTATTTAGGAGATTTCTCTAGAATAGATTCCTTTCTATGTTCCACATTCATTTTTTCATTCATTTCCCCTTTTTTTCTAAGTTCCAAATTATCATGTCTTGCACATAAACAACAATTCATTCATAGATAAATTATTTCTCCTTTAAATTCTTAATTGATATATATTTTTTCTTCATCCATCTTTTATTAATTGATTAATTTGTTTTTTTTTTGTCTTCTTACCCTATTTAGACTTAGGCTTAGCATTTTTGAGGGAAATTTATAATTAATAAAATTTACTCATTCAACATTTATT
>CBVK0100939815.1:0-15345 GCA_900067695.1 Picea abies | reverse complement strand
AAATTTTTTTTTTTTTTCTAGGCACCTAGGTTCATTGGCTCACCTGTGTTAAAATTGCGATGTGCATTTCAAGACACAGTATGTGCTCCAAGGGTGCCACTCACCTTTCTTCATGTTTTAATTATGCGACGTTCCCTTCAAGACGCACTACGTGCTCCAAGGGTGCCACTCTCCTTTGACTAATTTTGGTGGTTGTCCAACCCTTGGAGTCAATACTCCATTAGATGACCTTGTGGGAGACTAAGGACCTCTAAGAAATAAGGACAATGCCTTATTGCATTCCCCTTAGAATATTCGTGAGCGATTATCTTAGTCTGCCCTCATGGCATCGTGGATCTCTCAAACTAGGTAATTGTTAACCTACAATTCGAGCCATGGCGAGAGAGATATTGGGTTATGGAAGGGTTGTTGCCACACCTCTCCCTCAATATCTCAGGTTGTTTTTCATGGCCCCTTTACTCCTAATGCGAGTCTGATTAACCAACAATCTTCGACCTGCATCCATCAACGAAACATGTCAACTATCCTTAAAAACATCATAATATACCTGCTCATATGTCACATATTCCTAAACATAAATACCCAAACCATATACAATCCACTCCCTGACTCGATCCAGATTCCAAGGAGGTCCATCAACACCATTGACATCCTCAATCTGTCAAGTGTCCTTCACACTCAGGAGAAACTCGTCAATAACACCTTTCTATACATAGATAATCATATGACATAACATCATAATCCATAAGCATCATCATTAGCATCTATAAGAGAAGAAGACAATCATATAATGAAACAGATCAGTTGCACACAAGTGTCATCAAGGAATAAATCAAATCATGTGTGTACAAGAGCGGGATGTTACATACAACCCCTCTTGTTTTAAACTTCATCCCGAAGTTTCATAGTATATAAGTGCATAAATAAAATATCTGACAATATGTAATGTCTAACTATCAAACAAAAATGGAAAATGATGGTGCATATCATATCCATCCTCTTAGGTAGCCAATTGTGGACTATAATTGTCCTAGTGGACCTTGACTTCATAGACTGTTCGACGCTGTAGTAGTTGAATGTGAGGCTCAATAATGCAGATTGGCTCTGTCATGGGTGCACCCTCGTCTAATACCTACAAATAACTCATGTCATTCACATGTGTAGGATCACTAACATAATGTCTCAAAACAGATACATGAAACCATTGTGCATACACCTCAAAGAATGAGGTACGACTAGTTGATAGGAGAACTTCATAAATGGTCAATGTGATGCTCATCGACAGAACTCTTTTGTCGATCTTGCTCTTCTTCCATCCCATTTTTCTTATCATTTGTAAATGTTCTTCCATTTCATGGATCGCTTATGGTCCCACCAGGACCCTATCCCCAAGTCGATCCCATCTCAATGGTGTCCAACATAGTCTTTCGTAGAGAAAATCAATGGTTCTATGTTAAACGATATCTTGATAGCCATTGTGACATGAAAACTTTGCCAGTGGAAATAACTCTTTCCAATGTGTTTATTGGTCTAACACTTACATACGCAACATATCATCCACAATTTGGTTTGTTCCATCGGTATGCTTGTCTATCTTAGGGTGATATGTATTACTAAAGTTAAGTTGGGTTCCCAAGGCCTCTTGGAAACTAGTCCAAAATCATCCTGTAAACACATATCCTATATCAGATATAATTCTTTTAGGCACACTAGGAAGTCTCACAATATTGCTGACAAAATTACAGCTATGTCAGGTGCATGACACGTCGTGTGCACAGGAATAAATGTGCACTCTTCGTCAGAGCACCAACTATCATGAAAATCGACTTGTGGCTCCTTGTCGTCATAGGCAATCCCACAATAAAGTCCATTTAAACGACTTCCCATTTCCATTCCGGAATAGAATGTCACTGTAGTAGTCTAGCCAGATGCCTATGTTCAGCCTTAACTTGTTGACATCCTAGAAATATTTCCACGTAGCTAACTATGTCCACCTTCATCCATTCTAGAAGAATAAGGGCTTAAGGTCTGCCCTCATCTTCATGACTCCAAGATGATCCATGTACACTGCTCTATAAGCTTCGTTTAAGATCAAACTTTTCAACTCTTCATTAGGTGGTACGTAAATCCAATTATTATACCTCAATAATCCGTCATTGTCCATAGTGAATCCCTCAATTTTGGTACCAACATGGTGTCTTGTCTGATATTTTCCTTAACCTCCTTATACTATTCATCGTCATGTTGTACAGTTAGAATCTCTTCACGAAGATTAGTCTAGAGAGGTATCATCGAAAATATGTGTCGTCTCTTACTCAATGCATCTACCACTCTGTCCATTGTTCCTTTTATGTAGGTAATCTGAAAATCGTACTCGCTAAGTAGTTCTAACCAACACCCTTGTCATGCGTTCAAGTCACTTGCGTAAAAATGTTTTGCAACAACAGTGGTCTTTTTTCAGTTCGAAATTATGTCCAAACAGGTAGTGTCTCCATGCCCTCAGGGAATACACAATGGCCAATAACTCCAAATCATGCATCGCGTAGTTCTCTTCATACCATCTTAATTTCCTTGAGACATAAGAGATCACTCAACTACCTTGTATCAAGATTCAACCTAAGCCTTCCTTGGATGCGTTTGTGCATACCAAGAAGTTCTCATCCCTATAGGGGATTTTTAGTATCAGTGCTATCATCAACTGCTCCTTGAGCCTTTGAGATGCTTCCACACATTTCTCAGTCCATACAAATTCTTTTTTTTCTTCGACAATTCTGCGATCGAATTTTCTATCTTCGTAAAACCTTCGATGAAACGTCTGTGATATCCTGCTAAACCTAAAATTTGCATACTCTTGGTATGTTTTTCAGCGCAGGTCAGTCCATAATATCCTCTATCTTCACGTGATCCACAACGATTCCTTCGCCAGATATAACGTGCCCTGAGCAATGAATCATCAATATCATTACGACTGCTTCCCGTAATCTGTTCTCTCATATACACTATAGTACCAAGCGTAAAGTTCATCATGTTCTACTGTCATATGAGAATATATCAATATGTTTTCAATGAATACTTGAACAAGCTTGTTAAAGTATTCGTGGAACACCCCTTTCATCAATATCATGAACACCCCTAGGGATTTTGTCCTTCCCCACTGCCCAATGGTAACTTGTAGTGTCTAAACCTCATCTTGAAAGTGGTCTTAGGAATATATTCCTCTTTAATTCATGGATGGTAATAACCTGGTCTCCATTTAGTCTTCGAATACACTATCTCGCCTTTCATTTGATCAATAAATTTTTTTATATTTGGAAACGAATACGAGTTCTTGACCATTTCCTCGTTGAAATGATGTTAGTCAATACAGAGTCTCTACGACCCATCCTTCTTCATATGAAAATTAAAAATGCACCCCAAGGTGACACACTTGGACGTATAAGTCCTCGGTCCAACAACTCCTTCAGTTTCATTTTCAACTCTTGTAACTTAGGGGTCGAAATCCTATAATGTGTTCTTGCTATCGATTCGATTCCAGGTTTTAATTCAATGCTAAAATCATCTCTCCTTCGGGTGGAAACCAGGAAACCCTTCTGGGAACACTTCTGCAACTCTCGTACTACCAGAAGGTTTTCTAGTCCTTCTTCCATGCCCTTGATGTCCATCGCTAAGGATGCATTTAACTTGCATCCTTGTGCATGTTCTTCTATAGTACCTAGTTCTATCGAATAGCAATAGTTTGGTCGGCGATTGTACTTGATGACTTGAGCATAGTGGATTGGTGCTCAGCTTGGTTGTTATTCACATCCATGTGAATCTTGTGGGTCTTTCCCAAATCTCCAATTGTAGAGGGTTTTGTTGATCCAACCACTTTGGCCCTCTCAAGTGGAAAGTATCACCGAAAAGGTGGCTCTCCACTTGTCCAATCATCTAGTCTTCAGTCTAGCACTCTTGGTCCCTGAAGTAGAAGTCGATGGTCTACCAGTATGATCTCCTAGTCTATTCTACTGAACATGCCTATATGTTGTTGCGGCAGGCGACGTTGTTGCAATGCAAATGTCGTCTGCACGTCGGACTTGTAGAAGTCCTGCCCTATTCCCCATTGTCATCTCTTCCTCAGCTATGAGGGCTTCCAAGACTGCATTTCATAACGCCTAAGGCATTAGGATCCTCCCTTTGGATGAAGGTTGGAGTGAAGGTCGAACACAACTTGTTGATCTTCAACTTCTCCATGTTCATATGCATGGCATACTGAAGTAGCTCCCTAAATCTGGCCTCATACTCTAGCCTGGTGTGACCACCCTGTCCTAAGGTGTTGAACTCATTGAGCTAGCACTCAATTATTTCCTCTGAAAAACCTCTCCCATAACCATTCCTCGAATAGTTCCCTTAACACATCTCCAAAAACCATGTTTAGTTGAACCAGTAGCATCTTCCACCATAGAGAGCGCTCCCCCTTCAACTGAAATACCTCTACGTAGACCTTCATGTTGGAGGTGAAATCGCGAGGTGTGAATCACATCGCCATGTTCTCCAACCATGCCTCGGTGGCTACGCCATCTATGGCACCCAATAACTCAGGAAACTTGACCTTCTCGAGTTCCCTGTGTATTCTACTCATACCGATTGGGGCGCATTGTGCACCCTCAGTTGTATAAGATTTCTAGCCTCATCTTTATCTAAATGGTTAATTAATGCCTTTGACATTTCCCTGGAAGGACCTTTTCCTACCAGCCGCATCCCTTACAAAAATCGAATCTAGCCCAAAGACTTGTTCTTCCCTTTGGGGGTTAGACCCTTAGGGCAGAGGTGCTTTTGGAGGCATCACACCTCCTCCCCTAGCACCACGTTGTGAACCTTCTTGACATCCTCTAACCATGATTACCACATGGCTAGGTTAAAATTTTAATTAGCTCTAAGTTATTAATCAAAACTATAATACAGTGGAAGGCATGATGATCCATAGTCGCAGGGTTGAACCTGCTCTGATACCATATGTAAAATCCCTTTGTTACACTTAATAAAAGTTGAAGAACAAAGGTAAAAAAAAAATAATTCAATAAGAGATTAACATTAATACAACATCATGGAAGTGCCTATTTAAAAACATCATAAGTAAAGCGATACCAATTACTCATCATGGAAATCACTAACAATGCAATCAACTCATGAACAAAGGATAGTGAAACATAAACATGATAGCATAGCATAATAACACCTCACAAAAGCTTGAAGCAATTTACAACAACATTCAATCGGATAAATAAATATAATATGACTACCTTTCCAACCTTCCCTGTAAGGTTAGGACCTCCAAGACACATAAGCAACGGTCAAGCCCTCCAATTAATTTTAACAATTTAAGGTCTTAGGGATGCCAACTATTCTGAGGAACAAGGAGGTGTCTACATCCCACTAGCACAATCGTATACAAGTAGCTAGCTAAAACAACATCATCAAATATCATCCATTCATTAATCCATCAATCCTAAAACATCAAATAATCCATGGCACTAAAGTAATCATTATTGTTATTAACCATACCTCAACATTTAATTAATTGATGTGCGCGAGAGTGAACAATTTTTCGAACAAACACCCATCATATTAAGTAATGGTGCAAGAGAACAAGGTTACCATTAACTCATACAACTACAAAACTCATGTTGTAGATTAGTTAACATTAAATTGTAGGTGCAAGGAAGAATGACGAAGCACTCACACGGCCACCTAAAATAATGCGCACAAGTAAATTTAATTACTAAATTAGTCATGCATCACCATTAATGAAGGGCACATGAGTAATCAAGCTAAAGTACATTGTACATCCATCATTATTCCAATGTGCAAGGAATCCCATTTAATAAATCATTGCATAATTAATGGAGCAAGGTAAATATTCATTTAAATTATGTTTTTTTGGGGGGCTCCAAGGTACTACACACATGTCCATCCACACATAGCTATATATATATCATGGCACGAGTAGGTATCAATTACAATAAGGCACAGGTGAATAATCGATCAACCTTTCGGTATCAACATTAATTCAATGGTGCGAGAGAACCCATTACTTAGTCAATACACATCAAAATATTTGCAAGGCACAGGAAGTCCAAAGTCTACAAAATCATTCATTACATCGTATATTTGTGCGCACAAGAAATCTACTAACAATCATAAATTTCTTGGTATAACCGAGCAAGGGTAAGCTTATTTCTAAACCATCACACAACAACATGCATAGAGGAGTGAGAGTAATCATTACTTTAATTCAATTGCGTGAGTTACAATCGAATTAAGATCAAGGCACGATGAAAATCAATAGTTAAAGTACTTGGTGCTAGGAATAAAACACATAATTGATCATATGACAACACTTTTCATGGGTGCAAGAGAAATAAATACTTATTCAACCAAAAACCACAATAATTTAAGGCGCACCAAAATTGCTGCCAATCTTCCTCCTGGCAACAAGATGGGTAAGGGAGTAATTCAAGTGCGCAATAGAATCTTGAAAACATGTAGCATAAATATACATCTCACCTCTTAGGGGAAACTTCTAGGACTATGTAAAAAGGGTTCTAGCACTCTTAGGTAATAGGAGAACCTAAAGGAAGACAATCAAATAAATAACCACCTTTACATCAGGTATCCAATGGTGGTTATGAATTTATTTAAATCAATAAAAATAATCAATCAACATTAACTAATAAAAATAATCAATCAACATTAACTAGAAGGATGGTACCAAGGAAATCATTAAAACCCTAAATGGTGATGGTACTAGGGAAACAATTACGAACAAAAAATAAATAAATGTGTTTATAAAGTAGTATATAAAAATAGCCTTTTCTAAAGAAATTTCTCAACATTCAACCATAATCAAGATGACCCCATTTCTAAACTGCAATCTACCAAGGAAGGGAGAGAACACCACTACCATATCTACTAACCATAAATCCAGCATTGTCTTATTATTCCATTTATGATTTTAATGAGGACCCAAGTCGATTACCATCTTTTGACGAAAGTTAATGTT
The DNA here is from genome assembly GCA_900067695.1 of Picea abies. Taxonomy (NCBI): domain Eukaryota; kingdom Viridiplantae; phylum Streptophyta; class Pinopsida; order Pinales; family Pinaceae; genus Picea; species Picea abies. The sequence continues at coordinate 8,306 of CBVK0100939815.1, read as the reverse complement.
CAACTATCTGACCGATTTAGTTAAGGGGGACAAGGAAAACGAAGTAAACAGTTAGAGCAGTGAGTGAATCTGTCCTCAGATTGGTGATTAATAAAAAATAGTCAGGTAAGGTCATGTCATAAAAGTGAAATGCAATATCTTCATCTTCTCTTTAATCCACTACGATGGAAATGAGACAAAATCTCACCCGCAACACATGGATTAGAGCCATCTTCCATTCCAACGGAATGTAAGGTAGTTATCACCATGGAAAGAAAGGGAGGTCAACAAGGAACTTCCTGATCCGATAAGGAGGTAAAAGGGCTATACTCAAGCAACAGGATTTAAAATTAACGGACAGTGAATCCCAACCAAAAATTGCAGAGTCCTTGATGTTGAATTATTTAGTTTTCCTGGTTTTTTCAAGGAGGTAGTTGGGTACGCGCGAATTGAATCCTTCCAGCTGGATCGATTTTGTTAAGGGGGTTTCAAAATAAAAAAACGAGAAGGTCGTGTTCAAGAGTGAAGGGGTGAGAATCACACATGCATTGGCAACCATTTTTAATCAGGGTGAGTCTTGCAAGGCCAGGAGCTTGGCATTCTATCTGTCATCCTAGCACCATTCCAAGATATCTGTGAGGATGCAATGGGTTCCAATCTTGCATCGTATCATTTTTTGAAGGGACAAAAGTAGCTCGAAGAGGAACCTCTAATAGAATTCACTACAGGGGGCGGGGGGGGGAGTTAGCTTTGCAAAATGCTAGAAAGGATCTTTGCGTTTATGGGAATGAATAAAATCACAAGGCCCGAATTCAATGGTTGGGATGAGCGCTATAACAATGGGTAAATGACTGCACAGTGAGCGAATATCTGCAATGGGTAGGTGGTAAGGACGCAACTCAAGTACATAAAAAGGGTCTTCTGGGAGAATCAAAAAGCAATAACAGATAATAAAATACAAGGAGAGGACTCAGTCATCAAAGAGTTCCACCAAGTTATTGTATTGGTTTTACACATTATCTGAAGGTCTTGTGACAGACACATACCATTCTATTACATGCAATGTAATTGTCAATGTAGTGTACATGTGGGAAAACAGTCATGTGAACCCATACACATCTGAATCTTATTAAATAATATAATACTTGCGTTCAATGTTGTAGCTAAAAAAAAAGACTATGAGAACGATCTTCAGTTGGGAACCAAGCTTATGCCATTAACACAATCCAATTATACAACTTAAAAACATAAGCGATTTTCAAATTAATACCATACCATAACCGAAGGAGAAGAATCTAAAGTTGTTGCCGCGCACTTGTGCCCCATCCATCTCCCTACTTGCTAATCGTTTAGACCTCACTGGTACCTCCCAGCGAATTCTAGGTGTAATCTTCTTCCCCCTTAGCTTCCCAAGACGCAACAGGGCCACGCACACAAAACCTCAGAAAAGATAGCTCCCAACTCGCCTCGCAAGGTCGAGCTACGACTCTCTATTCGAGCTAGGTATCCCAACTCCCACAAGAAAAATCAGTCACAGAAATTCCTACAACATAACCTTACACATACCGTTCATGATCCATTCCTCTTCTTTTCCATTAGTTTGATAGAGTGCTTCTTAGTGACACCTGCCAATTGCACGTTAAATTCTTTTTATTAAAAATTAATTAGGAAATACTTTCCCCCATACACTTGTCACCCGATCCCTTAGTTGCACTAGATATTCATTTATTTAATTTATTTAATTGCCAATTTCCCTCACCCATCGTAAAAGTGTTCCTAAAAACGCTTCTAGTTGTCCCTTTATTCCCTCAATTTCCTTTAATGAGTGATGCCTTTCTTAAAACTTAGTTGAGTTTTATTTAGGAAATTTCTCTAAGCTAGATTCCTTTCTGTGTTCCACATTACTTTTTGCATTCATTCTCGCTTTTCGTCTAAGTTCCAAATTAGCATGTCTTGCACATAAACAACAATTAATTCATGGATAAATTATTTCTCCTTTAAATTCTTAATTGATTTTTTTTCTTCACCCCCCTCTTATTAATTTATTAATTTGTTTTTTTTTTGTCTTCTTACCCTATTTAGACCTAGGCTTAAATTTCAACTAGGCTTAGCATTTTTAAGGGAAATTTATAATAAATAAAATTTACTCATTCAACATTTATTTTAAAGCTGACCATGTCAAAATAAAATATTGTTTTCTAGGAACCTAGGTTCGTTGACTCACCTGTGTTAAAATCACGACGTTCCCTTCAAGATGCAGTATGTACTCTAATGGTGCCACTAGTCTTTTTTCATTTTTTAATTATGCGACGTGCCTTTCAAGACGCACTACATGCTCCAAGGGTGCCACTCACCTTTGACTGATTTTGGTAGTTTTCCAACCATTGGAGTTAATACTCCATCAAGCGACCTTGTGGGAGACTAAGTGCCTCTAAGGAATAAGTACCCTTCCTTATTGTGCACCCCTTACAATCTTCGTGAGCGATTGTCTCAGTCTTCCCTCACGGCCTTGTGGATCTCTCGAACTAGGTAATCATTAACTTACAATTCGATCCATGGCGGGAGTGCTAGTAGGCTGTGGAAGGGTTGTTGCCACACCTCTCCCCCAATGTCTTTGGTTGTTTTGCATGTCCCATTTACTCCTAATGTGAGTCTGATTAGCAAGCGATCATCATCCTACATCCATCAAAGAAACATGTCAACTATCCATAAAAACATCATAATATACATGCGCATATGTCACATATGCCTAAACAGAAATACCCAAACCATATATAGTCCACTCCTCAAGCGACCTTGTGGGAGACTAAGTGCCTCTAAGGAATAAGTACCCTTCCTTATTGTGCACCCCTTACAATCTTCGTGAGCGATTGTCTCAGTCTTCCCTCACGGCCTTGTGGATCTCTCGAACTAGGTAATCATTAACTTACAATTCGATCCATGGCGGGAGTGCTAGTAGGCTGTGGAAGGGTTGTTGCCACACCTCTCCCCCAATGTCTTTGGTTGTTTTGCATGTCCCATTTACTCCTAATGTGAGTCTGATTAGCAAGCGATCATCATCCTACATCCATCAAAGAAACATGTCAACTATCCATAAAAACATCATAATATACATGCGCATATGTCACATATGCCTAAACAGAAATACCCAAACCATATATAGTCCACTCCCTGACTCGATCTAGAGTCCAAGGAGGTCCACCGATGCCATCGACATCCTCAATCTATCAAGTGTCCTACACGCAGGAGAAACCCATCAATAGCACATGTCTATACATAGATAATCAAATGACATAACATCATAATCCATAAGCATCATCATCAGAATCCATACGCGAAGAAGATAATCATATAATGAACCAAATCACTTGCACAAAAGTGTCCTCAAGGAATAAGTCAAATCATGTGTGCGCAAGAGCGGGATGTTACATATTGATCCAAATAATCAATTAGAATATCTGAATACAATTTACAATAAATATTTACTCTATTATATAGAGTGCATAGGTTGTTGATGCAGGAGCATCGCCCACATCAAACGAGCCAGCGCGGAAGCAATTGGACAGCTGGAAAGCACCAGCAAAAATTTTGAAATTTCCTTGAAGATGATGCGCGATCTTAAATGAATTCATTTAAGAAGAGGCACACTTGTATATTGTAATCGGACCTTGAGCCTTTAGCTCTCGTCCTTAGTAGGTAGGAGGCATTTAAGATAGTTAATGTAGTTAGATAGAATTTAATTCTAGATTAGACAGTTTGTAGAGCACAAGAGGGAAACGGGATATAGACACCCTCATTGTGCATTTGTATTTATTATTGAAGCAGAAAGAGCATAGAAGAGAAGAGAAAGAGCATGCAGAGAGCTGTGTAAGAACACCCGTGTATAGACATTTGAATTAATAGAAGAGTTCTGATTCAAATTCATGGCTATGTGTTGTTCTCTGTGTATTGATGCTTAATGGTGTGCTCATGAGTGTTTGCTTCCAATTATACATTTTCTTTGATATGCTGTGTATATGATTTCTTGAAGTCTGAAGGGAAGAAAGAATGAGTTTCAATTGTTTCTCTATTTGAACCAGAGAATTCCTGCAAGGAGTGCAGTTGAAGTGTCCGCAAGGAGTGCGTTGACAAAGGGTCCAGATAGAGATAGCTTTTGTTCTCATTCACCCAAAGGTGCAGTTGGGCACAGGAGCTGTACAAGGAGTGCGCAAGCCGGGTAAGAATCTCAAGGTTGCGAACCTGAGCGAGAATTGAAGGACTACTGCTGTAGGTGTGCGCAGAGTCGAGTGACTTTAACACTTGGACGTGGTTGAAGATTGTTGCAAGGAGTGCGTGCAAGAGTTTTCGGAAGGACCTGAAGGTCGTGAGAAATTTCAGGAAGGATAGGCCTTCGAATTTGTGGAAAGACAGCGTGGGGAAGCTGTGACACAAATTTCGTAAGAGGCGTCGCAAGTTATACGCAGGAGGATGAGTTCCACGAAGGAACGCTTGGTCATTCGCAGGGATCATCAAGGAAGGATGGACAGTCATCATTTTCTAAGGAGGATTCACGATGTTCCGTGGACCATTAGATCTAAAGGAGGTGCAGGGGAGATAAGACGACGTATTCTCAGTAGGTTTAAAGCTCAGGAGGGGCAGAGCCATTGATTCGGGCCACAAGGGCCATTGGATTTACACGTGTGATTGCACATCGGGGTTTTGTGAATTGAAACTCCAAAATATTCCCACGGGAATCACAAAATCGCGATCCACGATATCCCGACAGCTAAAAGGTAGCGTGGGACCACAATGGAGTTGGCAGGTGGACAGGTGGCACAAGTCATCAGAGTTTCGCAGCGAGAAGTGCCAAAAACATTGCATCAGGATTCACGAAATCACGAACCCCGAATTCCCGATAGAGGTGATAGGACGTTGAAAGGTCAACTTGCACGCATGTTGGGTAATTGGCATATCGGGAGTCAGGAGTCGGTAAAACGAAGTGTTCGACATAGCAAGTAGCGAAATCATGATACGGAAAGTCCCGATACGGAAGGGAAGGGTCAGCGTTGACTCGCATCGGTGTTCGGGGATTCAAGAGTCTAGCGCTCAACCACTGAACTCGCAAAGTCGCGAAATCCGATCCTCCGAGTGCAAAGAGGGGATCACGTGAAGAGTTTCTGTGGGTGCAAATTTCCCGATAGGGAAATAGAAGAGCCTTAGAGTTCTTCGAGCCATGAAAAAGGGAGAAGATCCTGTGAGCGGACGTGCTTGCGAGCGCGCCTGTGTCAGTTGTTATAAGATCTAACGTATTCCAAATATAAAGGATAGGTTGAGAGAATATATCAACAGCACACCAAACTAGGATCTCACAAATCAAACTCTCAAACAACCTATGCACTCTATATAATAGAGAGCCCAAATGCATTGTAAATCGTATTAAGATATTTTGTAATTGATTATTTGTGTATAATAATCTACTCTTTCATTTTAATGTGGTATGAGAGTCGGATTGGACTTGACTCCCTCACTAGAGGGCCTAGGGACCTTGGAAGAGAAATGAAACATGTGAGCGAGCATAGGTGAGAATAGATTAAGTAATTGCTACTTTGTGTTGTAGTCTTGTGTGTTTTTACATCCATTTAATGTGTGCTCATAAGCAGAGACGATGGCCATATTGTGTGGTGAATTTGGGAAATCTCCCAAAGTGTAGGATCAAACCACTCTAATAGAGATTGACACTACTTCTCAATACATTAGCAATCATATTAGATAAGTAAGATATATATATATATATGCAACTATTGGGAAGTTAGGTTTTTTTAATAGTTGATATAATTTTATATTATAGTTGATATAAGTATAAGATTGTGAAGAATTAATATTTATCTCATATTAAATTTATTATTGCTGTATTTTTTTTTATTTTGTATAACATATTATAGTGGGGCCACATATACTCATGCCAAGATTTACACTAATAGATGAGGTAATTTTTACAATCTCTTCAATATTAGGGTGTAGGATGTACCTAGTTTTTCTAGGTGCAATCACTTAGTGTATATTATAATCTAATGGAATCTGGATTTATAATAGATTTCTTTAGATCTTATCCCTAATCTTTCATATTATAAAAACAAAATGTTAAAGAAAATCAATTAATTTCTTATCTTTTATTTTTTAATGTTAGATACATTAAAGTTAGTGTGAGTGGATGATAATAATCGTCTTTATCATAGTAATTTTCATATCCCCACATTATTTCCATCTATTTATTAAATACTAAGAAGGATCAAATTTGTTAAGATGTAATTTTTTATAGTTTAATTCCATGGCATGTATTAATTCCTTTATAATCTGTTATAAAAAATTATACCTTAAAAAATTTGATTGATTTATATTTTAACAGACTTTATGATGTACATGTTACTAATATGGAATTATGTATTTTTTTATTTAATTTTATTTATTAAGATATTTATCCAATCACTCTCAATACAATAATTGTTAATAAACTAATTTTATGGTTAATTATAATTATATATAGATGATGATGGAAATACTATTTTGTTTAATCCATGACCACCATATTTATACCATACTTATCTGAATATTCACTTTTAAAAAAGGCTTTGAGTCTAAACTATGCCGAAGCCTCTTGTTGGATCTTCTCCTTACTTGTTATAGTCAATGTTTAGGGTATTTGGGTGAGATGCTAGCCAATATGGTAGCCAATATCTGCTCTTTAACTCATTGAGTTGGTGCTCAATGATTTCCTCTAACAAACCTCTCCCACAACTGTTCCTCGAATATTTCCCATGAAACGTCTCTGAAAACCATGTTTAGTTGAGGCAGGAGCATCTTCCACCATAAAGAGTGCTCCCCATTCAACTGAAAGACTGCTACGTGGACCTTCATGTTGGAGGTGAAATCATTAGGTGCAAATCACATCACCATGTTCTCCAATGATGTGTTGGTGGCTGCACCGTCTGTGGCACCCAAGAAGTAGGGAAAATTTACCTTCTCAAGTTCCCTATGTACACTACCAGTACCGGTTGGGGCCTGTTGTGTACCGTCAGTGGTACATGTGTCCTAGCCTCATCTCTATCTAAATGGTTAATTAAGGCCTGTGAAATTTCCCTGGAAGGACCTTGTTTGACCATCCACATCCATTATAGCAATCGACTCTAGCCCAAATACTTGTTCTTCCCTTTGGGGGTTAGACCCCTAGGGCACGGGTGCTTTTGGAGGCATCACACCTCCTCCCCTAGCACCACATTGTGAACCTTCGCGACATCCTCTAACCATGATTACCACATGGTCAGGTTAAAATTTTAATTATCTCTAAGTTATTAATCAAAAGTATAGTACAGTGGAAGGCGTGACGATCTATAGTCGTAGGGTTGAACCCACTCTCATACCATATGTAAAATCCCTCTGTTACACTTAAGAAAATTCAAATCACAAAGGTAAAAAAAAATTTGCAATAAGAGATTAACATCAACACAAGATCATGGCAGTGCCTATTTAACAACATCATAAGTAAAGCAGTACTAGTTACTCACCAGGGAAATCACTAATGATGTAATCAACTCGTCAATGAATGATAGTGACACATAAACATGATAGCATAGCATAATATCACCTCACAAAAACTTGAAGCAATTTATAACAACATTCAATCAGATAAAGAAATATAATATGACTACCTGTTCAACCTACCCTGCAAGGTTAGGACCTCCAGGACACATAAGCAACACTCAAAACCTCCAATTGATTTCAACCATTTAAGGTCTCAAGGCTGGCAACTGTTTTGAGGAACAAGGAGGTGTCTACATCCCACTAGCACAATCGTATCCAAGCATCTAGCTAAAACAACATAATCAAAGATACTCTATTCATAAGGCATGCAAGAAAATTTCATTACTAAACTATTCATGCATCACCATTAATGAAGGGCACGTGAGTAATCAAGCTAAAGTACATTATACATCCATGATTATTCCAATGCGCAAGAAATCCCATTTAATAAATCATCCAATAATCAATGGCGCAAGGTGTTAGCACCCTGTAATTTGCCCAAAGTTGTGGACGCAGTCACATGGGCAACATCATAACCACTTCGAGTCTTGGATATAGCCTTCCAAGACTCAGAGAGGGATCTCTCTATCAGATTTAAATTTGTTTATGTATGTGTCTTAGGCTAGCTACGCAGAATCGGATTTGTTTTTTAGGAATTGGGTAGGGGCTGTAACACACCCACTACCATAATTTAAAAATTTTGGGAATTATCTCCCATACATGAGGAATCTCCATAACCTTTGCATTAGTGAAATGCCAATCCCTAGTTC
>CBVK0100939783.1:0-11431 GCA_900067695.1 Picea abies | reverse complement strand
AGAGAGAGAGAGAGAGAGAGAGAGAGAGAGAGAGAGAGAGATCCAAGAACCATATTTCTTGAGGTATGATTAATATTTTGATAGGTTATAAACTAGGGTAATAATCCTGCCTATCTCACCTAGCCTAATGAGGTTCAAAAATGTATGAGTAAGGAGAATTACCATTACTTTCATCAACAAGTACATGTCCCTTACTTTTTAAACTGTAATTATTTGGGGCAGGTTGGGTGGTTTGTAGGTCTCTTACCAATACTTCTCCTATTTCATTATGATCAGAATCTATTTCCCAATCCTAGAGGAATATAATAGCTTCTCTAGCTATGTCCCCTTCCTTGACAATTTCCTCAACCTTAGCTTCTTGAGTTGTTCTATTAGAAAGTGATTACTGATATAGAATTTGGTTTATGACTAGAGTTATGGAGTTAATTCACTAAGGGCATGTCTTTTCAAAGTGGTTGGCTTAATGGTTGGTACACAAATTGTCCATCCACACCTCCTCCAGATTTAAATTTAGATTTGAAGGTTTAGGGGGTTTTGGTGGGTTGTTAACTCTTCTATGGAAAGGTATAAATTTTCTCTAGTTATATGTTCCTTCCTTAGGATTCCTTTTTATGTCAAATAATTCATTAGACAACTTTTTGATTAGTTTGAGTGCACTTTCTAGGTCGGTGGGTTCTTTCTTTGTAGGCTTGGTTAAATAACAAGGTTTCTTACCTAAAACTCGAGTTTTACTATCTTCTCCTCCCAATTTCCCTACTAAGGTGAGCATTTCATTTTCCATCATCTTGACTTCCTTGAAATTTCCTTGCCAAAGTTGTTTTACCAGTCCTCTTAACGAACATGGAAATAAACACATGTAAGGAAGATGTTTAGTATTCTACCACTAAAGAAATACCTTTTTATCCTTGACCTTATCCACGAATGTGAGGAATTGCATGGAAATGTCTTGGAACTCATTGAGGCTCGTGTACATTTGATTTTGGATCATTCCAAGATCATCCTGTAACTCGAATGTGCAAAGACTAAACTCTGTGATATTAGTCATGTCACCATTGTAATGAGTCACCTACTGTTCAAGAACTGGGATCCTTACCTTATACTCTTCAATTTCTTGAGCCATGTTTCTCACGTTTAATTAAAAATCCTATACGATTGCAAACATTATTGATGCTACGACAACGTGGTCTCTCTTGGTGTCATCCATAAGGGGGGTTTTAGTAGTTATCATGAGTGTTGGGATTCATGGTAAATTTATATTATTGTGATATTTCTTTAAAATATCCCCCCTTACTTTGTCAAAAACAAATGAATAAAGACCTCCCACCTTGTCTAATTTGGAAGAAGTGAATGCACTCAATCCAAGCTCTCCTAGTGGGAAGTGGGCTCTGGTCATTGCAATTCCTAATGTGTTAAATGGGTTTTCAAAAGGGTTGGTGTCTATGGGATTTATATCTTGTGCCTCTTCCTCCTTTTTCTTCTCTTCTTCTTCTTTTCTTAGTCTTCCTTCCTCCTCTTTTCTCAATCTCTCATCTTCTTCCTCTTTCCTTTTCTCCTCTTCCTCTTTATAGAGCCATAGAGATTCATATTATTTCTTTCTTTTATCCTCCTATGCTTGTTGAATCCTTATTGCTTCAACTTGTTTTTCAAGCCTTTCCCTTTCTGTTGTTTCTTTAATTGTTGCTTCCTTTTCCATCCTCTCTTTCTCTAAGAACTCACTTTAATTATAACCATTATTTTCTCACTCTAGAGCCACTTCCAATCCTAATAATAACTTTATATAGTGACACTACTCTTTTATATAACTCACACTCCTACCACACTTCATTTTGATATGGCCACAAGTATTTGCATGCCCTGTAGTGTTGGTTGACGACGTCCAAAGGGTCATGTCTTCTAAATACTTCTTCCTTGAAATGGAAGGTGGCCAATGATTTTGCTTTTACTATTGCTTTCTTGATATCCTTGAAGTTGTAAGCCCCCACATAAAAAGGTATAGGAGGTCAGGGAGCTTTCTTGTCTCGTGCTAAAGATGTTCCAAGCCCATGTAAAAGACTCTAATATACTATCTCTTGGAGGGCTAATTTTTATGGAATAAATTTGGGAAGTAGATGAGGAGCCTTAATAGTTCCAAAGACTCTAATATATGTTCCCTTCTTGGTGACATACCAGTAACCCACCTACCTGAAAAATTACATAGATTTCTCCAACGCACATTTTGTCGGTGCATAGAACAACAATTAGTCCAAAGGAGCTATAAAATTCTCATAGATTTGAGTGTAGTGGATTATATATATGTGATTCCATAGATTTTGACAATAAATATGAATAGGTGGATCACTTGATTTCCATTTCCAACCCATCGCTAGGAAGGGTTTAAGCATGAAAGTGATGTTCAACAAATATGAGGACATGTAAAAAGTTGGAAGTATTACCAAGGTTGTGTGTTTGACCTTAGAGATTTCTTGGACCATGGAAACAAGTAGGTTTTCTCCCTAGTTGAATATAGTGACCGTCTTGGTGACTACATAAATCAAGGGCACCCATGACTCTTTGAATTGGGTAGAATATTCTTTTCCATGTAATATACTCAAGAGAGCCACAATGGTCTTGTATGCGGTTCTTAGCATGCTAGTTGGGTATGTATCTATCCTCCTTTCTTTGAAATGTATACCAATTTCCCACCAACTCTTCATATTATCCCTACAATTCAAACAGAATTGAAACATCCATTCATTGTTAATATCGACCTCTACCTATGGGAATTTGTAAGACATGTATAGGGTTGATGTTTGTAATGAGGAAATAACCTTTTCATTGGTGTCCCAGATCAGCCTATCAAAATAAATCACAAATCTATACAAGTGATCACCGAAAGGGTCATCGATACAATATAACAAAGTACTAATTCATGACAATAATACACCATCCTCAACAGAGCACCAAAACTATAGAAATTGGGTTATTTATGCATCCATGTGACTTTTCCATGTGTATTTTGCATGATCTACATGGGCCTACACAAATGTTCCTTCAAAATTCACGTAGATCCCCCCGAAGTGAAATATCAACCACATTCGACACAATTAATACTAAAAATCCCATCAAGGGTACTCATGAGATGAGGTATTAGGCATCCTCGAGCTCCATTCCATTTGAAAGATAGTACCTTAGTGGTTCCATGTCTCCTAAAGGCACGAGGAACCACATCCCAAGTTGCACCATTCACACTTGGAGCTAGATTTAATGAAGCTTGAAGATTAGCTATAAATAGAAGCCATAGACTAGCATTTAAATAAGTGAATCTTATGCAAATTTATGATGCTTGAATGATGCTTAAGAACCATATTAGATTGTCTCATTGAGAATAATGATGTTATTTTCTGACTCTTATGCAATCATGAAGTCCTAGAACACCACCTAATGTATTTCACATTTAAGGATATGTTTTTATCCTAAGTGTGTTTCTAGATTCCTATTTTTCCTCCTCCTACCTTATCTCCCAATGGGATGTCAATGTGAGATAAATTTAGTGTTAGGAAATGAGACACACTTCCAAGATAAACCTATCATAAGAGAGGAAGAAATATATAATCAAGAAAGTAAATGACAAATAAAACACATAGTACACAAAGATTTTACCCTAGAAACCCAAATCGGGAAAACTAGCATTCCTTGAACATTATGCTCTCTAGTTGTCTTATTCATTCAAAATAAAAGGTTACATGTCTAACCTTGATCCACACCTAAGACAAAATCAACATCATACCCTCTTTATTACTCAAGAACAACCCTGTAGCCAATTCGACTTACATCTGCATGACCAACAACCTCTACGATTATAGACTCTTCATGATTAGCCATTCATCATCTCAAGATTGATTCTGAAGATTATATTTTACAACATTACAACACACCTTCTTTATAGGCTTTACAACAGGAAAAAACCTAAAGAAAAGGCGTCCAAAAATAGTTATAGATCCATGCAGATCATTGGCTACAAATCCTGTAAATCTCAGGATTTTGCTACAGTCGAATACCAAGTTGGATTACCATATACTACCAATCGACCTTCATTCGATATTCATTTGGTTGCCACACACCCACTTGTCAACCTCTTATCGGTTGACTTCTTCAACTTTCTATCGATGTCTTTACCATGTTGAACCACATCGACCTTCGACTTCGACTTTACCCAGTTGACTTAGCTCGACCTTCAACTTGTTGTCGATCCACCTCAACTTCAACTGTCAGTCGATTCACCTCGATTGGACTTTCATTGCAAAGAATACAACAACCCAACATTCTCCCACTTGTTGTATTCTTTCCTGAAACCAGAAGACCTCTAAACGTTTGTTCACAAACCCAGGGTAGTAATGCCCATTTCCTCTCTGCACCAAGAGAACTTCACATCACTCACATAGTTGGTCAATGAGTCTGCTATGTTTTCCAATATGTTTACTTTCTCCAGTAGAATCTTGTTTCTTTCCACCATGTCTCTCACTAAATGGTATTTTACATCAATGTTATTAGTCTTATAATGATAAGCAGGGTTCTTTGCCAAAAATATTGAGCTTTGACTGTCACAACTTATATTCATAGCTCTCTGCTCAAACCCGATTCCTGAACACACCATTTACATCCATACTGCTTCTTTGCTTCCATGAGTGGCTGCCATGTATTCAACTTCTATTGTTGAGAAGGATACAACCCCCTGTTGGTTACTCATCCAACTGATTTCTCCACTGAACATTTTGAAGACATATCCACTGGTCGACCTTTGTCGATCTAGATCTCCAACCCAGTCGACGTCGAAAAAGCCATGTACATTTAACTCATTGTCACCTTCATGTTTTTCTTGGTAGAAAATAACATAGTATTTTGTGCCACACAAATACCTAAATACTCTCTTGAAAGTTGTCTAGTGTTCCTTCCCAATTGTCGACATGTATCTTCTCAACACTCCCAATGCATGGGCAATGTCTGGTCGAGTGTAGACCATCACATACATTAGACTACCAACAACACTTGCATAGGGAACACATGCCATGTCCTCTGTTTCCTCCTATGTATTTGGACACTATTTAACAGTTAGCCTTGCTCCTACAAGAATTGGCACCTTTACAGGTTTGCAATCCTGCATGTTGAAACGTTTCAAAATTATTTCAATACACTTTGTCTGATTCAACCAGATATTTCTAGCTACTCGATCTCTCTTAATCTCCATTCCTAGAATGAAGTTCGCTACACTAATATCTTTCATGTCAAACTTGGAGGATATCTACTTCTTCACCTCCTTTACTGCATCCATGATGTTTCCAATCAACAACATGTCGTTGACATACAATGCGACATATATGAAACAACCACCTTCTTCTTTGGAGTATATGTAGTGATCAATTTTGCTTCTCACAAACCCCAAAATAATGATGTATGTGTCGAATTTTGGTACCACATCCTTGGTGATTTCTTTAGACCATAAAGGGATATTTTCAGTTTCCACACCAAATATTTCTTTCCCTTTACTACAAATCCTTTAGGTTGTTTCATGTACATTTATTCTTCAAGATACCCATGTAGGAACATTGTCTTCACATCCATTTGTTCTATTTCCATATCGAATACTGCAACCATAGACATTAATACTCTAATGGAAGTTAATTTTGCAACTTGGGAAAAAATATAACTGAAGTTGACTCCTTCGATGTGGGAATATCCTTTTGCTACCAATCAAGCTTTGAATTTATCGACTTGATTTGTTGCATTCATCTTATTCTTGAATACCCATTTACTTCCAACATGTTTTCTTCCACTGGGTAGCTTGACTAAGTCCCATGTATCATTATTATGCAAGGATTCTGTCTCTTCGACCATGGCATCCTTCCATAGTTTTCCCTATGTTGAGTCGAATGCCTCCCCAACTGACTTGGGCTCATCGTCAGTGGTAGTTAACACGAATGCAGAATAGAAGTCGGGTGGACTATACCTTTCGACTGGTTTTCTTACTCTTTCTAACCTCCTTACAAACGGGGTCAGTTGACCCACCTCTTCTTCTAATTCAATTGACTCATTTGAATCATCTTCTTCATTTCTCAGTTCAAACCACACCGTCTTAGGATTATTCTCGGTCTAAACAATTTCCTAAGGCTCAAAATTACTTCCGAATTCGATGAAGAGCAGATCTTGACTATACACTATTTTCCTTGATGTAGGATCCTAGAGCTTATATACTTTCATTTCTTCTTTGTATCCAATGAAAATACATTTGACTACCTTCTTGTCCAACTTGCTCCTCTTTTCCTTAGGAACATGAACAAATTCATCACAACCAAATAATTTGAGATGTGAAGACGAAGGCCTCTTACCCGACCATACCTCATGTGGATTTGTGTCGACTAGCACAGCCGAAGGAGACATATTCAATAGATATTTTGCAGTGTCAACTACCTCTGCCTATAATTCTAGTGTGATCCCAACATCACTGAGCGTACTCCTTGATTTTTCTATCAATATTATGTTCATTCTCTTGGAAACTCCATTTTTTTGTGGGGTATATGGTGTGGTATTTTAGCGTGCTATGCCACACTGCTTGCAGAACTGATCAAATTCTTTTCCATAGAATTCAACACCATTTTTAGTCCTCAACACTTTAATATTTTTATCTATCTGGTTTTCTACAAGATATTTAAACTCTTTGAATTTCTTGAAAACCTATGATTTCTTCCTCAGGAAATATATCCATGTCTTCCTGGAAAAATAATCTATGAAGGAGACATAATACAAGGATCCACCAAGTGAAGGCACCGAAACAAGGCCAAACACATCATTATGAACCAACTCTAGAATCTCATTTTCCCTTGTTTCTCTAGATGGGAATCTCACCCAACTTTGTTTATCATATATACAATGTTCACAAAAGTAGACTTCTAAATTACATTTAGGAAAGTCTTCGACCATACCTTTTTTATGCATAGATCAAAGTCCTTTCTCTTTGATGTGTCCCATCCTCTTGTGTCATAGCATGGTCGGGTCAAATTTATGATGACTTGTCGAGCCGGTTTGAATTGAATCAACCCGAGTCGAGTCAAGTCGACTTTAGGAACAACGATGTTATTGCATCCAGTTGAGTCGAATTCAAGAAAAATGATGTTTTTGCATCCAGTCGAGTCGACATTGCCTAGTAATTTGTATAGGATTCCAATCTGAACTCCTTTCGTTAAGACCATCGTACCTTTGACCATATTGCATGAATTCTTCTGAAATAGAGTGTGCACTCATGCACCACTCATCTTGCTGACATATATCAGGTTTCTTTCCAAACCTGGAATGTGTAGCACACCTGGAGGGGTTCTACTTCTCGCATCTTGCAGTATCATTCAAAATATCCCCCGTCTGATAATTTTGGTTGTAGAGTTATCCCCTAAGAAAAATTCTCCTCCTTCATATTATTCATATTCGCAAAACCATTCTCTATGTGGTGTCATATGATAGGATGCTCCTGAGTCGATCAACCAAACATCTTGATCCGACTGTGTAATGGTCAATGCCAGGTACACATCGCCTCCCTTATCTAAAGTCATTTTTTTCTCAGTCGAATACTTCTCATCGGATCCTGTACTGACTTCCATTTCCTTTGACTTGCAGTCCCTTTTGTAATTCCCAACTTTACCACATTTCTAGCATCTTTTAGTTTACTGAACAGTGGATTTAGATATACCCTTCTACTTATACTTTGTACCGAAGAATTTTCCTTTATCTCTGTCAACCAGTCGACCTCTCACCACTAAAGCTTCTTTGGTCGATCCTTCCATGTTCTTCCTTCTAATTTATTTTGACAGTAGAGATACAACTACATATTCTAGTGCTAATGTGGTTTTATTAATCCCTATAACCACGACTAAGCTATCCCAGGAGTCTGGAAAAGAACATAATAAACTAATACATTTCTCCTCCTCAATGATTTTAATATCCATAGAAGATAAGTGACTTATAACGGTATTAAATTTATTTAAATGCTCAGTCATCGAAATTCCATCACTCATCCTCAGAAGATACAATTTATTTATGAGAAACAACTTATTTACCATAGATTTCGACTAGTACAAGCTTCCCAACTTGTCCCACAATGTCTTGGCCGAATTTTCACCTGAGACATTCAACAATATCGAATATGCAAGACAAAGTCGAATCATACTCCTTGATTTTCTCTCGCGTTTCTCCCATTATTCCATCAACATACCTATTGGCATGGTACCTAGACAAACCGTTGTCCATTATTCTCTATCTACAGGGAGATCTTCAATTTTAAGATTCGAAAGATGAAAATTCTGGCCATTGAATTTTTCGATCCCTATTATCGAGCTGCTCGCCATTCTTTAACACAATCTTTAAATATTTCTAACTTACGACTCTTATTGAATGTAGGGTTTAGCTCAGATCCAAGGTTGTTAAACCAAGATATAATACCACATGTTAGGAAATGAGACACACTTCCACACTAAACCTAGCAGAAGAGAGGAAGAAATATATAATCAAGAAATTAAATGACAAAACAAACACACAATACATAGAGATTTTACCCTGGAAACCCAAAATGGGAAAACCAACATTCCTTGAGCATTATTCTCTTTTGTTGTCTTATTCATTTATAATAAAAGGTTACATGTCTAACCTTGGTCCACGCCTAAGACAAAATCAATATCATACCCTCTTTCTTACACAAGAACAACATTGTATCCAATTCAACTTACATTTGCATGAACAACAACCTCTACGATTATAGACCCTTGGTGATTAGCCATTCAACATCTCAAGATTGATTCTGAAGATTAGATTTTACAAAATTACAAAATTCCTTCTTTATAGGCTTTACAACAAGAAAAACCCTAAATAAAAGGCACCCAAAAATGGTTACAGATCCACGTAGATCATTGGATACAAATCCCGTGAATCTCGAGATTCTGCTACAGTCGACTACCAAGTCAGATTACCATCGAATACCAGTAGGCCTTCATTTGGTAATCAGTTGGGTTCCACACGCCCACCTGTTGACCTCTTCGACTTTCTATTGATGTCTTTACCATGTCGAACCACCTTGACCTTCGAATTTAAC
The DNA here is from genome assembly GCA_900067695.1 of Picea abies. Classification (NCBI taxonomy): domain Eukaryota; kingdom Viridiplantae; phylum Streptophyta; class Pinopsida; order Pinales; family Pinaceae; genus Picea; species Picea abies. The sequence goes on along the minus strand of CBVK0100939783.1, from coordinate 2,322 downwards.
TTTACCCAGTCGACTGACCTCAACCTTCGACTTGTTGTCGATCTACCTCAACTTCGACTATCAGTCGATTCACCTCAACTGGACTTTTACTGAAAACTATATAACAACCCAACATAGATGTGGTTTGATTCTTGTATTATATATTTGTATTATTGAAATGAATACATGATAGAGTGAGAGATTATGGCTTGAGGCCTTTTCCGCCAAACTTTTTGTCTCTTGTCTTTCTTGTGCTCTATATTTTATCAATTGGTATCAAATATCCTTTGGTATCAAGGGATCTATGTCACCATGGTGGTTTTACATGGAAGGTGAGGAATCCAAGCTCAATGGTGTCATCTATGAGAGAATAATAATACTTCCCACAACAACAAAATCATAGATCTACATCAAATTGGACATGCAATGACAAAAATAAGGACAATCGATTCAATAAATAAATTCTATGAATTTTGTCATGTCAAATAATGTTTTTTATGGACGAATGGAATAAAAAAAGTGTAAATATGAATGATGATATCCTCTATCGAGAATCCATGCTATTTATTTTCTTAAATTTGTATGTACATAGATTTCACTACAATTATAGATATAAAAGTTTGCATTTTCCATCTCTTATTGGTGATGGATTGCATGGAACTGAATCAAAGTATATTGTAGTAGTTATCATAATGGTTAATTATGGAAGAATCCTTGCAAGATCCCCTCAAATTTGATCTCTGTAAAATTGAGTTCTTAGATTTTGAATCTTCCATTGATTCATAGAAACACTCTATAACGTTTTATCTATCGATTTTGAGGGTTTCATCTATCAATTTCCAGGGGTTTTCATCTTTGTGATTGTTTTTATATTCCCATCCCCATTTTGGAAAAAAAGGAAGTTATTAGGCCTGAATATTTGGCCATAAGGTCCCATCCTGACGTTGTCCATCGTTCTTGACTCCAAATCCATTAAAACCACTCAAGGAATGTTGTTCTGAATGTAGTGCCAATCACTACATATGGATGCCTTTGTGGCATGGTTAATGTATTAAGTTTGTAAACAGAGGACAAAATAAGCCTTGATGTTTTTATCTTCTCATCAAAAAGATAATCGTTTGTTATGCTCTTAGGTGCAAAGATCTTGTTGTATCAATATTAATAAAATATCATTTTTTTTTTGTGGTGATCATGACTTGTCCCAAAATTGAATAAGGGGGTCTCGGGTACACTTGGTGTTTGTGTGTGATGGAAAATGTTTCCTTGAATTTTTTCATGGTGTTTTGTGTCTAGTTTTGACACTTCATCACAATATTGCTACATTTGATATATATATATGCAAGCACAAACACAAGGTAATTCAATCAAATTAATCAAAGGATAAATTCACATTCAAATCATTGAAAATATGACACATCAAGCTAATATTCAAGGACTCAAAGCATCAACAAGCGTTCATATTCAAATATCAATTCAACTTCAGAATCAACATCAACTATTATCGGAAAACAATGTTTTTAGTAATTTTACTTGTATTTTTAAAATCAAGTTGAATTATACTTACAATTATAGTGGTCATAAAAAACCAAGCGATTATTTCAGTCTTACCGAAGAATTAAATCTCGAGTAAAGACAAATTTTGTAGCAAACACTAATGTAACTCTCATGCACCTTAAGGGAGGGAGTTTACAAATCCAGTGAATTTGATTCATGGTCTACCAAAAACCACCTATGGTCTCTCCTTTCAGTTGACAAAGGAGGTAATTGAAGATGGTTGTTAGACTAAAAGTTTTGGGAACAAATATGTGAGATGGGAAACCACAGTCTATAGAAAGAAGACAAAACAAAAACAAATATGCTATATGGGCATAAAATTTTCCATATGGGTGACTTCAATCTGTAGGTGACATAATTTGATAGAATTATGGTTCAATGTCTTGAATCATACATAGGACGCATGATTGTGATGTTTATTTTGAGAGTAATGATGTGGACATTTTGTTCACCTAGATGGTCATTCGACCTAGCAGAGGACTGTTGGATCCTTTTGCATTGTAGCTATGCATTTGATTGAGTTTTCAATCATTTTTACGGATGTGTTAGACTTGCAGCTGATCCAATTCTCTTGGTTCTCTCTCATCATATTGGAGTTCACATCAATGAAAAATTACATGCATTATAGCTCACATGATTACATAATGATATTTTCTAGAGTTTTCAACATCCATATTTGGCAGTTTTTTAGGCAGTTCTTCATTGAGGCTCAACTCATGAGTTTCAACATGAAGAATTGGAGATGATACCGGTTTATGCTACATTTTTGGTATTATTATTCAGACTTAT
>CBVK0100939769.1:0-10040 GCA_900067695.1 Picea abies | reverse complement strand
ACAAAAAAGAAACATACATGTGACAAAAAGCTAGTGCAAGAAAAATAATTCCCAATGCTCTATTATCAATCAAAGGTTAACACAATCGATTACTAGTCACCAATTAGAATAAAAGAACTGCTACCACATTATAAGATAACTTTAAATAAAGGTAAATCAACTCTTACTCAATAAAGAAGAAAATATTGAATCCAAAGACCGAGATAATCCTCCTCAGTCTAAACACATTCACAGCTTAGATGATAGAAGTGTCTTTGGTTCTAAATAGAAGTTCTTAATTAAAATAAACTTGCACATAAATAGTTCTATTACAAAATTTCACTTAATTAAAATAAACTTGCACATAAATAGTTCTATTACAAAATTTCAGAAAATTATTTCTCTCCAAAACTATCTTCCCTTGGTGCAAGGTCGATGCCCTTATTTATAACAACAATTAACTAGTCCAAAAATAGCTACTACAGTGGTATTAAACTGGGAGAATGCCACGTGGTGAATTTCATTTATTTTCTCTCTTATGCTTCTCTAATGGTTCTACTGGAGTGGATTGTTCTTCTCGTACTTTGACCACCTGAAAAAGAGATATTAGCATGTGTTTTCATATGGAAACCTGTGTTGATCCATTGGAGCGGACAAGACTAGTTTTATGTCTATTGCTTATTTCTTGTACTTGATTATCTTGACACTTAAGCATTGTAGAACTGTGAGGGATTTGATCGGGTTTTACATGAACTTCACTTGACCTGAGGTCATTCTTGAAATTTTTGAAATTTTTGTTTCCCATGTTGAGTCTTTCTCTGTGTGTAATTTGACTATGTCATGCAAATCGGTGAAATCCTCCGGTGGACCGAACTATGGTAGGTCATTTCTTTTCATCTCCCGATTGATTTTCTCCAAAATTTTCTCGCACTCTCTCCATCGATCCTGTATCTTCTTCTAAGGTTCTTGGATCATACTTACCCAATATTCAATTGCCTTCCTGATCCAGGAGATGTTGTTATCCATCAACACTCGGATGCCATGCTCTTCCATGTCTCGACATTTCTATACTTCATTGATGTAGTCGATCCACTCCAAATCCTAATGTGCATTTTTATACCATTTCTACATATATTTAAAGGTTCTTAGCCCCATGAGTGTATCTTCGTGAAAATAGGTTATGCAAGTGGTGAAGATATTTCTTTCTCTTGTGAAGTGCGCATAAGTTTCTTGGAACTCACTCTTCAGAAGTACTACTACCTGTGTTGAATTCGTGTAATAATTTGCTTGATGACACAGATGGTCTAGCTCTTTCCTCATGGTCACTAATTATTTTTCATCCTTTTTTTCTTTGTTTAGTGTGCCATTAGTCATGGCCCTCCATACCCCAATTAGCTCAGTCATCTTAGCATTTTCTGGGTCGAGCAACGTCTCCTCTGTGGTGATGAGAAGTGTGCTATCAAGCATGAGCTTCATTTTCTTGGTCATTCTTATCATCACAACCTTCCTTTTTCTATCATAAGAGAGCACCTGTATATCAGATATTTCGTCCACTGGTTTAAGAATTTGTTGATCTCCCAAGGTCAAAGTGTTTCCTAGGCTTCCTGTCATGTAGAAATGTTCTATCACCTATTCTTGTAATTCCATAGCAGGGGATGTTTTTATATGCTATGGGGACTTAGCCTCATGTTGTTCCTCTTTGGCTGGTGGATTATTCACCCTAGCTGGGGAGATAGGAAAAGGATTGGAATTAGTTGGGGGATCGTCCGTTGAGATGTCAATTTCTGGTTGTTGTGTTTCGTCTTCTTGTTTACTAGCACCCAAGTCATTATTGGAGATATCCTTTTGAGGATGCATTTCCAATTGGTTGACACATTTAGTGTCCAAAGTACTCTTAGCCTCATGGTCTCCTTCCTAGGGATTTTGGATCAAAGCATTAGAACCTAGGGAAGATCTTTCCCCTGGTTGTGCCTCTTCTGTGATTGGTACCAAAGTTATGATAGAATCTTCTGAACTTTCCTCATTGTCATATATGGTCACTAAGGATATGAGGATAGTAGATGCACCTATCCCACTTGATGCTCTTGTTATCCTTCGTTGAGTTGTAGTAGTCATCAACGATCCTTCCTGTGGTGACATAGGGTTGGGGTTTTCTTGATCATCGGTTTGATTGGGTCGAATTGTCTCTAAGCCATTTAGCTATTTTTTGCGATTGCTTGTGTCGGCTAGGGTAATCCTCAAGGGATATATCAAAGGGTTGAGTTTGGGATATAATTCTAACCTTTGTATATCTCTTTGGGCTTCTTCCAGTAACAACATCCCTCTCCTTCATGACTTTACTTCTTCCGTTGCTCTGTTTTCATCTCATACCCTGAGAGATTCTTGAGCTTTTTACTCTATTGTCTCAAAATATTCATCCATGATCATCACTTTGAATTTGGTCATATTCAGTTTAGCCATTCTCTGGAGTAATTCCTCCCAATATTGTGAACCCTTAGTGAAGATTTCATATTCAAAACTATCATGATCATACAACCAATAAGAGGATACCTACATTCCCTGTTGGGGAACTAAACTGTTGGGATCATTCTTGCGAAAGAGGCCTATTTGAAATTGATAATCGAGCTTATTCAACCCTTCTTATTTCTGTTGTGCAGTGTCTCTAACCATATAATATCCTATGTGGAAACCATAGGGACTAAAAACTATCATCTTGTCTTTGACCAGGGAGGCTTGCAATATAGTGTAGTAGTAGATCTCTCCCAATATGATATAATATGGGACACGAACAGGGATTAGGTGGGGTGTGTTGGTAGATCTGAACACTCTAATGTAGGTGATATTTTCTTCGAAGTACTAGTGGCCTACCTTAGCTATCATATTTTTTGCAACCGCTGAAAGCCGAGGGAACTCCTTTCTAAAAATGATGAAGTAAACCTTGGATATGAACTCATCGCATATCAAGTCATATAATCTCTTGTATCTATTTTCCCATAAGATGCTAAAATACACATGTACAGAAAATTCTGAAATATGCTAGCACAAATTCATACCTGCAAAAACATTCCTTGTGAAAATTACATCCATAAAGTAGGATTCCATGTAAAAGGTTGGAACCTCTCCTTCCTTTGGTGTCTGAGCCTGAGAAATATTAATAATTAGCTTCTTGGAGATAATGGCTCCCTAATTGAAACTTCTCCTAGATATCACCATGGTGTATGCCAAGGGAATCCATTCCTTTGAAAATTTGGAGCAATTCTTTACTCCATATAGCTGACAAATAAACGCCATTAGATACATGTAAGGTTCTAGAAGATTAACTGTGTTCTACCATCTAGTGCTCCTATTTGTGAATTTTTTGTCCTCTTTCCACCACGAGGATAGAAATCAATTGGTATCATGTAACTCGTAAAACATGACAATGAAGTCTATGTTTATCCTTTCCTCTAGGTTTCTAAGTTTGTAATACTTTTGAACCTCCACCAGAAGGAAAACACAAACACATTTTCCTTCCTCGTTGTTGATAGTGCACTTCGTCGTGTCTGCATGGTCAATTATCCACCCCAAGGTTTTGATGCAGGGAAGAACTGGGGTCCAGCTATTCACCTTGTTTAGATTTGATCTCATGATGTTTGGGAACACTTCATCATCCAATATTAGGATGTCTAGATTGTTGTGAGGTGTGAAATCAGGGTAATCCTCTTGACTTATCTTGTTGTATAGGTCTCCCCAATGTTGGAGAACCACTTTAGACCATGTTCTTTCCTCTATGTTGCCTAACTCCGGATGTTGGGTAAACTGCTTCTTGGTGGATGTGAGAATAACCAATTCCGTCTTTGAGACAAAATCAAGTTTCCTTGTGATGCCTGTTGTGGGCCCTTCACCAATCTCTAGTTATTTAAGTTTTGTGTTTCTTGGTGAGTGCCTAGTTGTTGGATTTCTTGGAGGCATTTTGTTGTAAACAACCAAAGTGAGTGTCCAACCTCTATGAGTATTATTGACGAAATTGTAAGTGCTGAAATGATATAGACAATACATACCTCTTCCTTGGACAAGATTAACATGGTTTTACCTGTAATCATATTTAGAGATCAGGTTGTAAAATCGTCAATGCACTCCCTCGCTCCTTCATCTACTCTAGGGAATAAGGGATTTGTGCAAAGAATACCATGTTTGAATATGTCCTTCTAAATTTAAACCCAGAGCATACTTACCTTGTCACATCAGTTCTTAAATTCAAGGGTGTAAAATACATTATGCACAATCCATCACACAATCCGAACCATGCCTGGGATTAAATGCAACGCAAGCTGGCAGCACAGGAGCAGGTTATTTCACAGTTCATTGGCGGATTAAAACTTCTAATATTTGGTCGGAGTGCAGGATAGTAATCTGGGTTGCGTGAAACATTAATTTTCCTATTAAATCTCAAAATTAGATACTACTTCTAATGAAAGTGTCCCATCATACTATCAAGCCTTCTCGTATTTTCAAAACTAGCATTATCGATGTCGGAGGACAATAGTAGGGTCTTCAAATGGTACCATAGCACAACATGACCAGCATGGCCAATGTAGAATGTTAAAGTTTCGATGAAAATCCCCAACGTATGTTGACCTATCAATTTGTCGATAGTAAATGAGTGAATCGACGTCGACACTTTTCTTAGACATTGTTCATTGATACCTTAAGGAGAAATATCCAATGTTGACCCAAAATGTCTTACAATGCTAACATGGAAATGATGACCTGGAAGTACGACTATGACATGGGGAAAGAGTAACTCATATAGACTTTTTAAGCAGCAGAGAGATGTGGTGGTTGATTTTGACTTCTGTTGAGAATTCAACACACCCTAAAAGTCTATGTTATTTTTTTACTTTTGGGTACCACTTGATCCTTTACACTGTCTGTTTTTCGTTCAGTATGAAACTAATACTTGCACTTATTTTTATGTTCATTCTAAAGCTTGCCTGAACGTACAGCAAACAATCATCTTAATCGTCAAAGGTTCCTTAATAAGTTTCTTAGGGAATCAACACACTAAAGATTTAAACGATGCGTTTAGGAGTTTGGCATTGGTAAACGTTAAAGGTGTTGAAAATCATTTGAGAAGTTTAAAATAGCCGAACATTGATCTTCATCGGCGTCGACAAATGAAAGTCTTTTTTTTTACGATTGAACCTTGGCAGAGGTATCGTCGAAGACCGACCCATTCGTCTTTGGTAGGAAAAATAAAAGGTAAGCGCTGCGCAAAGAGAAGAGTGGTATCGTCGATTGTCGACACCCAACATGATTTTGGCATTAGAGAATTACAAAATATAATGCTCATTAAAATTTACATTTTTAATTTGTCGACCCCCAACGCCACTCAAGTATAGGTAGTAGAAATATATTTTAAGTACTTTCAACGTAAATATCCCCCTAAGTAGAATCCTTACCCACCATCCGAATGCTAAATTGTATGTTCAAATAATTTAAGTAACCCAGGGTTGATAAGCCATGTCAACATCAACCAATATCAGAAGTTTTAGACAGAACATATCAACAAGCTCACATTGCAAAAATAACATTTATAAAATCATATAATTTGCACAAAAAACTCAGATAAAAGAATGTAGTTAATTTACATTCAAAAGGGAACGAGATACATTCAAGAAGCTTTGAATTTTCATATAATTAATTCCCGCCAAACTTGGGCTACATACAAATAGATATCACCAACATCTTTACTAACCAGCTCGGTCATAGTGAGAGTAAAAAATCCTTACTACAAAAGAGAAGAAATATTCAGAGTCACTTTAGGGAACGCAAAACCAAAGGCTCACCCATTATGCATCTCCTATGCACACACCTTCTCCCAGACTACTTCTCGCATCCTGTAACATTTCCTTTCTCTCTTTCGTTGTCATCATCTATGCCTCACACAACTACACAATTGTGTCTTGATCTTCTCGAAGCTGTATCTCGAGCCAAATTGTGCTTCCTCCATGACCCTTTGATGCCGATACCTCCTGGTTATTCGCTGCCAACTGGCCCCACAACTCTCTATTTTTTTGGTAGAGTTTAGCTATAGAAAGTTGGACCTGATCTAACTGCTAGATGGAACTCTTAACGGGAGAACCCGGTTCTTTTTCCCTCCCCTTTCGTTCCCCGCTTCCTCTACTAGCAGTCCCCACAATCCCTGACCCATAAGTAGGTGTTGTAGACCCCTCAATGGCAGGATGTATACTCAGCTCAGCTTGGGGGAAGATTTCCTCCCTTTTTCCTGTGTCTTTCCTAGGCCTCCCTCTTCTCCGTGGAGTTCGCTCATGTGGGGGCGCGATCTCCAGCATACCTCCTTCAGGCGTACTTCTCTTCACTCCAACTTTTGCAGGAGGCATCAACACCCTATCTAAATTAAATCTTGTACCCCTTATCGAAGATTAGAGGATGTTGGGAGCCAATAAGCATGAATCTTAGGCGCTTTGGGGCTCAGACCTTGCATTCCGGTGACCTCACAAAACCCGTCCCTTGTTAGGAGGGGATCCCATAATGAAAAAACATGGTGACTTGGATTCTTGCAAGTAACTAAGGACCACTACACTGAGTTTCTTTTGAATAAACGCAAAAAATTAATGTCACAAAAGCATAACCTCGACTNNTGCGTGGAATTCCCCACATAATTCCTAGAATTTATAGCCAAACAAAGCAACAAACCAGAGCATGCCAAAGGAACACTCATGCTTCATGACATGAAGATGCCTTGAATACTTAACGCATCACAACTACTCATTGGATGTATTCCAGAACGCTTAAAGCATCGCCGATCGGAGTTGTAGAGAATGTGGGGTATGATAATTCCAATCTCTTTAAACTCCCCAGCTTCCATTATTGATGAATAGTAGTTGACACACTTGGTAATATGAATTCTGGAGGCATTTAAAGACTTCCTTACTATGGTATCTGACCTTCTGGGAGCATACACGTGCACACTCAACCCTGGTGTCTTTTCGTAGTCCCAAAGGTCGAGCAACTAGTATGACGATTCCAACGCTCGTATTCGTTGTACTCGATTTTCCATGCTTTGACGCGATGAAGTGACTCATTTAAATTGAAGAGGAGAAACGACATGGATAAAATACATTGCAGGTAATTCAAAGGAGAAACTGGGATCACTTAAGTATTAAATGGTCGAGAATAACGATCTTCACAGGTACGCACCAATTGATTATGTTTGTTGGTATCTTAGGTCATATTTTCTCGATCACTAAGCTATATCAACCCCGCTTGCAGGAAGGATTCCCCTATCACCGAACAAAGCTTGCTTTGCGATCTCACCGATGAACCCAAAAGAAACACTGAACCAAGATCGACATAGCGATATGTAATGCCAAGCTCCTCGAGTTCGCACCCCCAATAATTTCATCGACCTGAGAAATGTGGTCAAGCGGCATGCCGAACAAGATGCACTATGGATCGAAGAGTTAGAAAAAATGGCCATTGCGAAGCCAGGGCAATTACGACAATTCGTAGAACATCCAATCAAAACCTGATCCATGCTACAACAACTGAACTACAACTTAGTAAAGTACCAAGCGCATGCAGTAGAGATCAAGGGAATATATGTGGCCCCAATGGAACAACATAGATTTCCATGGGCCCAAACTTGTGAAACACTGTTTGTCATTTGGACTGAATACGAGAGCAGTCATCCTTTCCAAGAAGTATCTCAGGACAACTGCTAAAGAATCTATTAGAAGATAACGCCACATGGTGATCTTTTTTTTTTTTAAACTACAATTAGCCTTTAGTTTTGATTAGAACTCTATATTATAAATAAAGACGTCATCCAATTAGCAAAGGGTCGATGGTTGTTGTAAGAACTCTTTCTTTTTGGTTGTTAAGAATTATTTATAGACTGCTATGAATTAAGAAGTCCTTCTGGACCAAAGAAAAACTATTTTCATCAGATGCATGTGATTGGACTTGGAGAATAACTACTTCCTATCTTATTTCATGAATGATGCAGTAATGAGTAAGAGCAATTAATTCTATTTTCAAGTTATCTGGTGCAATGTTTTGGTGTTCTTTGATTTAATGATGAAGATAGATCGTTGTGTTATTATGTAATGCATGGATATGGTAGATGAATTATTTTACTTGCCATTATCTTATTACATGTGTTCTTTATTTCTGATAGTTAGTTTCTCAGATAGTAATTGGATGCTCACATGGTTAATGTATTAGTACTAGGCCTGTGGTATAGAGTAATTGTCTACATGTTGAGTAGTGGGTTATCCCAAGATTAACCTCTTCCCTAGTAGTTAAAACTTAATCCTCTTGTTTGTTAAGTTGGTTTATATTGGCTTGCATCTCTCATATCAGCCCCACCCAAGAGAAAATAAAGAAGAAAATAGTCCTAACTGAAGGAAGATCCTTCACAAGAGAACACACAACACATAGATAAATTGGTGGATCGCAAGATCTAGAGAACCATTCCATTTTAAACACTATAGAGTCTAATTGAGGCTCGATGGTGGGTTTGGTTCCTACTGTTGAGTCAATGGATTTAGATCCCTTCAAAAAAATTGGCACTAGAAGGAGGGCCTGAGAATGAATGGTTGAATATATATTTTATCTATCATTTCAAACAGCCTACGGATTCGTGAAAACCCACATGCATGGCTATTCCATCACAAGACAACCCACACACATTGACTATTCCCGAAATGGATAACTCACCCCATCCCAAGGAAGAATATTTCCACCCTGAAATACCTTACGCCCTTCCTCACGAGGAAGTGAATCAATTCAAGAGAATCACCAAAGCCTACGCCCAACACATCGGTGTGTTGTCCTTAGCTCCCATCCTCTCTCGAAGAAAACAACAAAGTAGACCAGTGGTTCACACTCCTGACAAAGTTTTCGTACACTCCATAGAAGACTTAATAGATTTCACAATTACCAAAATCCAAGAACCTCTAGATATGATACCTGAAATGCCAGCCACTGATGCCTTCGAGCCAAATGACTTTGTGAAATAAGAAGAGTTCGACTAGGATTCTGAAGATATGGAGGGTGATAATAATCAGGAGGAAGAAAGAGAAATGTCGCTTCAGAATAATCATCCCTGGTTGGCCCGAGATGCCGTGGCCGTCCCTGGGTGAGTACATAATCTTCCCTTGCATACAGAGAAACTGCTTCCTAAGTATGATCCTGAAACTTCAAGATTACCTGAAGATCATATCAAGAAGTTCATACTCACGATCAGACTTATGAACATTCAACATGAAGGCATAGACTGCAGACTCTTCTCCTATAGGTTCAAAAATTCATCTTCCACATGGTATTTCAACTTTCCAGTAGGATCAATAACCAGCTGGACTACATTCGAGAAATATTTTTTAGATAAATTTGCAGAGGAAACTACTATAGGAGCCCCGATGGAAGATTTGTTCATAGACACCATGAGTCTAAAATACAGGGTCAAATATTTCAATCAGAAATTCACGACCATATTAAACAAATTCCATCCCGTGGCAAAACCAAATCAAGAGTTACAAATTGAGGTTTATGCCAACGCGCTCCCAGCTTCTATTTCTATGTTTGTAAAAAGAGTCGCTAAGGAAACCCTAGAGAAAAATTTTGAGGAGGCCAAGACAATAGAATTCCAAATGAAAGGATGTAAATAGGGCCAATTCTCCTTAGTAAAAAAATAAAACCAACCCCCCCTAGGAGAGGACTCCTTCTGACTAGACCTCCGGGAAAACTGGTTGAATAGACTCTTGAAAAAGGTAATGGTGATATAGAATATTTACAATGCATGGTGAAGAAATTATCGAATGAGATCATAGACATGAAGAGAAATGTAGGAGAGGGAAACCAAGGCCAAAGGCCCTATAAAAATTTCTTTAAAAGAAACCCGCCTTTCAAAGCAATTGAACATCCCCATGCTAACTTGAATATCGATCTAGGGAATGTTGCATCTGATTCTTTCTGTACTTATCATAAAGAGAACCACTCCAAAAGAGATTGCCCTCAATGGGTACATGCCATGAATTTGATGGCCAATCGGTTTC
>CBVK0100939698.1:0-12062 GCA_900067695.1 Picea abies | reverse complement strand
TGAAACCAACATCATAAGTGGATTTAGCATTAGCACTACAATACCAACAATACTCTTGTTCATTGATCCAACACCATCACCATCAATAGAAGTAGGGGCCAATGCATAGGCTACCTTAGTAAATCGAAATTTGCATCGCCATTTTAAAAGACCTCAATAAGGAGGACATATCCCAAAGCGATATTGTGAACCAAGCATAAATGATTGGTGATTAAGTATAATGATGTGCAATCATTAAGTGTCAAATAAAGTAGTCATTAAGTGTCAAATAAAGTGGTGGACTGAAAACCATAACAAGTTAACATTATAAGGGAGATCTCATATTATCTTATAAAGTAAGTCATGTGATAAAAAAACTACATCTACCTTCTATGCTCATGCCTTTAGCACTTAACCAATTCATTTTTGCATTATGGATTGGCATTTCTATATCTAGAGAGGGCTATTAATGTTAAAGTAAACAATAACATTACTTGGCTTGTGAATATTAGCATGAAATGAAATTTGCATTCCCTAACTAGATAACTAGATAGTAAAGATTTTATAAAAAAATATAACTCAAACATTTATATAACCTTGATACCAGATAAGAAGACTAAAAATTTGGTTAACTGTAATAAAGTGTTTTTCAAATAGTGAAGATAAAAGTTAGGACATCCCAAAAAAGGAAAAGAAATATTTTAAAACATAGAATAAGGAAAAAACACCCTACATTATAAGCATGCTTCATAAAGTGGTTTGATATTATTGACATAATAAACTAAAAATAGAATGGCATGTTTTTACTAGATACGTAAGTCTTGGAATTTAAGGGTCAAATTATCATGTGGAAGTCGTTATCAATCTTTTTGGTGGAAGTCGTTATCATAAAGATTAATTAGAAAATGCGAGTGTCTAGTTGAATGACGTAATTCCACGTACTCGCTGGAACTTTGGAAATAGTGGGCGATAAGAGAGCGTACTTTTGATAAGCCCGTTCACATTGACAACGACAACTCATGGCCTTATGGTTACCTATCACTATGTAATTGAAGAACCCATGTGCCTCCTTTATACCCATGTGATGATGATTATTGATTATTTAAATTTGTGTCACCTTTATACCTATGTGATGATGGTTGTTAACTAGCATACCTCGAAACAGGGAAATGAAATACCAAAGTGAATTGAGGAGGTGGGTGGTTATGTTGTTAAAGAGAGCGGGGTTTGGGATCTGGGTTGAGTTAGAGGGTGTTGGTGGAAAAATATACATGGTTTTTCATGTGTTTTAGGCTCCACATGACCAAGAGCACACTGAAGCTCCCTATATATCTATGAGCATCTAGACACTCCTCAACAGAAAGGGAGATTTTGCATGCTTGCAGTTACGAAATTTTGATCTAGGAATGAAAAATGTTCAATTTTTAGGGAAAGAAATCACATCAAGAAAAATCTTTAAAACAAAACACAAAACATAAAAACAAAATCAAATCAACATATGATCCTTGGCAAGGGAAAGAGAATGAATTTCAAGTTCTAAAGAGAATCAATTTCCATTTCAAAAACAAACTATTATGCATGCATTCTAGAGCCACACATATAAAATTCAAGTTGGCGGTCAAACTTCAAATTCATTCAACAGAACAGTCGACAAAGATGAAAAGTCACTTAAGTAAAATTGAAAAATGATTTCTTAAAAGCACAACTAAAGAAACTACAAAATTAAAAGAAAAGTTGTCTTTCAAAATAACTCATGAGAGAACCCAACATTATATGCTAGAAGAAAAAATACTCTCCCTATTCAATTGAAAATAAAACATTGAAGGCAGTTAAAATAATCTACTTACAAGTTTCTCTTATATTGCAAACCTAGTCCTTATGTTAGGCCATTCATCAAGGTCCAATTCTCCTCAAAGGCATCTATTTGGCCCAATCAAAATTGTAATTTCTCTATTTGAATATAAAAACAATCCTTAAACTAAAAAGAAAAATCAAAACTAGTGATCACAAAAAAAAATCTCGGTAAAAAAACATAAAAAATGCATAGCCCAGCTAAAACCCATCCATCTATCCTCCACCTCGATGTTGCCAAGAAGGAGGATGCATGTCTTATGCTCCAATATTTGTTAGGTCGGACATTTGTGGGAACTTGTGAAGAGAAGACATGCATGAGTTTAAAAACCTTCATTCGATGTATCACTCCTAATACACCAAGATTGTAGAAGGCAACACACTTCTATCAGTGCACAATTAATAATTAAATAAACAACTACTCGTCGTTATCACACCTAAACCTTATTTTCTTCAACACATAGAGTCTTGGTGTTCCTTAAGCAATTAAGAAAATAAATTGTATTGTTCCATATACCGAATTAACTATGGCCCTAAAATGTGTGAAAATCCTAGGTTTTATATTTGTTGTAAATTGAAATATATAGAAAAATTCTAGGTTTAATTTATGTATTAACAATATTTTCCCTAACTTGAACAAAAACATAAAAAATTAGCGATATTGTTGCAAGTCTGACGCTAATTAATTAATCATCTACGACCACCTATGAATACATATGTTGAAAGCATGCTTTTAGAATTATTATCTCTAACACAGAGTTTAAAAAGAGTTTAGATACTTACAACAATGATAACCTATCACACCGAATACAAGATTTTCTCAATAACTTTGTAGCTTTTCAATTTCAATACCACCTATAACACCGAATACGAGATTTTCTCAAAAACTTCGAAGCTCTTCAATTTCAATACCAAACATAAAAAGAAAGGTAAAAGTTCTCAAAAGTTCCCAAAACTTTACACATTCTGACCAAAATCCCACCTTGTGACTCTTGCTTAATTAATTCGCCCATAAAACAACCACATATGTTACTCGGTGGGGGACTATGGCTGTGACTGTAATTAGTAAATGTTTTTTGCAAGACCTGCTTTGATTTTATTCATATGATAGGCATATCTTCTTCATTCAATCAGTGGGACAACTTCCCTCGTACACCACCACTGCCCAACAATAGTTTTGGACAGCCAGAGGCATCTAACTTCATTGACGACCTCAAATGTTCAACACCTTCCAACTATTCTATTTCACCGCACCAATGACCATCTAGTAGTCAGAGCTTTGATAGCTACGCAATACCTATCGAGAAAGATGTTGGGCTCTATGAATTATTTTTTATCAAATCAAACCGAGTTGTAGTATAAGCTAACGACCATCAAACTCTACCCATCCAAATTTCATTATCTAGAAAGCCATCTCCATGAGAACTAAGCAACCCATGTTGGCGGAAGCGGTTTGAAGTTGGTGGAAGAGAATACATGTGTTAAGTTCTTATACGGTTTGGATAGACGATGAAGACTCGAGCATAACCTCCCCTTAAATAACACCTTCGGTGTAATTATTTAAATTCAAACCGCCAACTTTCATGCAACCAACTTCCTTAAACTGTATTCTTATAGGTGTAGTTTAAATATTCTACTTTTTTTACTTTTGTCAGCTACTATCATTGAAATCCAATAAGTCAATTACTGGAAAAATCATAGTTTTACATTGTTTAAATGACATTTTTTAGTGCATAAATATATTCAACACCCTCAAAAACATCTAGGACACCCAAAACATGTGGTCTCAACCATTGAAATTTGCAATTCCATCCATCCTTCTAAATTTCTTGTTTGATTTTCAACAAAACACATCGAAAAAAGATAGTCGAAAAAAGGTAAAAACATAGAACGTTTAGACTACATATATCCTTATATGACTTTCTATACTTGTTAACGCCTATGCACTTGCACTTGTTAAATTTCTTGCTTGTTAAAGTCTATGCACTTGTTACCTAACGCGAGGAATTTTAAAATATGGTTAAATTTTAATGCTTAATGTTCATTGTCATTTTCACTTTTTTATTAGATGAAAATTTTAATGCTTAATTTTTTTATTTAAAGAAAATTTTATTATAAATGTTTTTTTAGCTAATTCATCCATGTAGATTAGAGCATTTTATTTAATGAAGATTTGATTTAAGCATTTGTTGGTATGGAACTACTTAAATATCCAATATCATTGACAATAATGAATGGAGAAAATATTTTCAGCTATTAATATTTTCGCTTACTAAAATCAATACCTTATTTATAATGGAGAAGAATATCATTGACAATAATGAATGGAGAAAACATTTTCAGCTATTAATATTTTCACTTACTAAAATCAATACCTTATTTTCGTATGAAAACATCTCTTTTTGGTTGATAATTTGATGGAATATGATGATGGAAAATCACAATAATGACAAATTGCAATTTATTCTAACAATCCATAAAAAAAAATATGTAGAAATTGTACACAAAATCCACCATAAAATAAGCTATGTTTGCTACATGAATAAGCTATTCCATTTATAATTAGTATCGGAGTAGATCCATCTTAAACATGGATCTATGAAGCATCGAGATGGATCAAATTTCTTAAGGTGTGAATATTTTTATCATTTAATTCCATGTCATGTATTAATTCCTTCATATTAAATGATTAAAAAAAACATTACACCTTAAGAAATTTAATCGTGCTTGATAAATGTGGATTTAAGATGGATCTACACTAATTTATTTTTGTAGATGTAGTCATGTAAATATGTACGTACGTAGTTATTTAGTTTTTATTTTTATTTTTGTGTTGTCAAGTAATGTAATGTAACGTTACGTGACAACATCTCCCCCATTATTACTAGGTTATAGAGCATTTTGCTACTATTGGTGCAATGATTGTATTAGTAAGTAGGTACCTACAAGATTATGAATTCATGTACCACCCATTTATAATAAATGAGAAATTTTGAAATACATCACTTAAATATATCGTGGTAATCACTTATCCCTTTGGTAGCTTAACTGCCCACCAAAGGAAATTTGTTTGTTGTTGTTTTTTGATTCTATTGCAGATTTTTGAGGTTTATATTAGGAGGAAGACATCCTAGGGATACCCCCCTGAGGTTGGCATGCACCAACCCAAACGAAGAGGGGACTTGTCAGTGACACTTAGGGCATTTTCTCCTAGAATTAGCCTCTTTTACTCGTTGATTTTTACTTTATTTCAGATATGTTTTGGGGGTCAAAAAGTGTGCTAACAAATTCACGTCGTTTTCAAGGACACGCCAATCCTAGAATTGCAACAACATTGGTGAGTTTTTGTTTTTATTTTATTTAGACTCACCTGGTAATTCCATAGGAAATAGGGTTGATTCCATCGAGAAACGAACAAAGATCATCTGAATTTGATCCAACACATCTATTTCAAAACACATGGGTGGATCACCACTTAACAAAATCAATTTAAGAAAGATCACGATTAATCATGAAGGATGAATACATATGGTGGATGTTGGATCTTCAAGTTTTTTTCTCATAAAAAGGTGGGAATATGAAATTATTCTTGAGTTTCATGTCAGATTTACCAGGGTGTATCATAAAATTCCCACCAAATATCGACCACGAAACATTGTGGTGAATTATTCTCTTTCTTTTGATTATGAATTTCGTAATATTTTTTTAAATAAGGGACCAACAAATTTAGGGAAAGCTTTCTTGGTCGCTGAAAGAGTTGAGGAATACCTTACGCTTGCCCAAGGATTGCAATATTTTTTTGTTATTATAGAAGAAAACTTTGGTGGAAACGATGCATGTTTTATACTTGCAATTGCTTGAGGATTTCAAGAAAGACTAGATGCTATAAAAGATAAAATTGCATGTTATCAAGTTCCTAGAGGTGAGCAGGTTGATGATGACTCATGCTTGGATGATCAGGAACTGGTAGCATCAAAACTTGAGTCATATGTAGAATTCCATGAAGATGAGAATGAAGATTCAAGTTTTCAAGTGTGTTCATTGGTTTCTTCCATTAATGATGATGAAGTATGGCAGGAAGAAACAGTTCATTGGTTTCTTCCATTAATGATGATGAAGTATGGCAGGAAGAAACAAAAGTCAATTATCAACAAGAGACTTCATCCTTTCCTATACCAATAGTCATTCAAGAACGATTTTATCAACTACCATTGCAATATGGGGAGAAACTTTTGATGCAACCATAAGATGATATTCCTTACAATTTTCCTATATTGATCCCGCATTTAGATTTTGTTCTTCAAGAGGATCCTTCAACTAATCTTGGATATCAAGACTTGTCATGATTCAATTGAGTTGAGAACGATGGAGGTATTTCAGCAAGTAGATTCTAAGAGTTTTATCTCTCATGCTTTCATGTTTATTATTGTTGAGGTACCAAGTTCCAACCAACAACCTTCAACTATTCCTTCACTAGCAAGTGCATCAAGGCATATTTCCCACTTATGAGATTTCATGGTTGGTCGCACTGGAAGGTTGACTATGTTAATCTTTCCCATCTAATGGATCACCTAGTTGCATGGTTACATTAGTCCTTTGAGTATGTTGATTGATCATGGTAGTTGTAAGGTGAAATTTTGGGTTTTGGGGGTAGTATTCTTTGTTCAAATTTACTGACTAGGGGTAATTTTCTTTCCTTTCCGCAATGTCATTTTCAGATTTCAGTATTGCTAATTTTTATATTATAGGACAACAATTTAACCATTTTGTTTTGCAGATTTTTCCTTTCACAGCCATCCATTTTCAATCCTAGGGTAAGATTCGTTGTTTTTTTCCTTGTTATATCAGCATGTGGTCGTGTCTTGTGAGGTAGTGTTGTGTCTTGTATTTCAGTGAGCCAATGATGCATTCATTCAAGGTGCAAGAATCCTCCTTCAAAACAAAACTTCTATTTGGTAGGTCATAAAAGACAAACCATACAATGGAATGTGAAATTATATATTGTAAAGTATTGGTATTTTTTTATTCAGCAAGGAGGCCCTGAATCTCCATAATTTTGTAATTAAAATATGAGTAGCAATCAAAATAAAGAACCATAAATATTCCATTGTTGATACAACAACATATGAACATGCTTACAATTGTATCATCTTTTTTGTAAGTGGCCTTTTTTTTATCATTTTAGAAAAAATCATCTTAAATTTCATGAATGAATATAAGAGAGTACATCATATAAATTACAACATCATGCCAAAGCTTGGATATGCAAAATACCCCTCCCTACACAGGCGAGGAACAACAACATATCCACTTTGGTTCCAACTTCCAATGCCAACATTATGCATATCTCTTTAGAAGATACTTATCCTAGCTCTACTATGATTGCTATATTTTATTTGAAAGCTTTGGTTTCTCTAGAATGAAGTGTAGGATTGCCATTAAATGTAACTATACATTACTTCTTCTACCAACTAGGAGATTTTGTTCTAACTGTATGGTTCCCTATATGCTTCTACATGCTTGTTTGATCATACACATGTCTTCAAAATGACCTATTTTCAGTGAAGGGGGTTGACAAAGAGAATGGAGTATGCATCAATGACCCAATCCAAACATCTTCTGCCCACTTTTCAATCCCATAATTTTTTTTCCACTATTTCTATTTTTGACAAAAGAGACAATTGACATTAGTAAACTTGGTAATATGTATGATGGAGCCTATCTTTAACTGCTAGGTTGTTGTTGAGGACCCGCCACCCAAGCATCCTAGACTTAAAAGACAAGTAGGATTTCCATATTTCTTGAAATCTTTGACACCAATTTTCTTCATTGTCTTGGACAACTCATTTGTTGTTGCCTCAATCTGCAAGTGAAAAGTTTGGTAAGATCTTAGCATAGAGTTATTTCTTTTGATATTCAAAGAAATTCAAGCAATATGACCAATTCTGATATTTCCAAATGGGACATTGTGCAACTTATGACAATTTAGAGGCATTTGTGAGGTCGGATAATAGTTGTAAAGAACGAACAAGTAGTCCCTAACTTACAGCCTACCTAAAGCTGAGTTGCTTCACAGTTGTTTGAGTACTAATGGCTATCAAATCAAGTTGATTTCCCTTTGATTGTGATTTTCTCTTGAAATTACTGTGGAAATCAGGTGAACAAGAACCACAATATAAATTAATAACAATGGTTGGATACTTGAGGATGCATTCGCCTCGATATTCCATCTGCCTAGCCTTAGCCCAATTTGAGTGATGAGAAATCCTAATTTGGCTGATGATTTAGTCGATGGAAGAACAATCTTAATCTTTCCTTGCCCCTGTGATTTGTAATTCTTGTGAAGCTAATGGCTTGTGAAAGTATTGTTATTGGATGGGCAACCAATGCCTTGAGCATTTTTTTGAGCTGCCTCTGGAACTTAGTTTTTAAAAAGATGTAAATGACCATTTTTTTTTCCTTGGGTTGTCACCCAAATGAAAAAATAAATTGAAATACGGAAAATAAAATATGGGAATTTAACGAGGCAGTATAACTTGTACCATCACATATAAATAAATAAGCTATACCAATGAATCAAAGAAAGAAAAAAATATAGAATAAAAAAGGAGAAACTGATTGATTGGATTATGCATAGGAGAAGATCACAGGTCACTAATTGAGTGTTCTATCCAAAATATAAGAGACTGGTGCAACTCCAACACTTGGTAAGTGCTTTTGTATATGTTCCTCATCTAGGTCTATGTGTTTCAGTGATTTCTAAGTGCCTCTGTATATATTTCTCATAAGGGTCTATGTGTTTCAATGATTAAGCACATCTTTTTATGTATTTTGCATTCACGTCCATGTGTTTCAATGATTGGTAAGGACTCATTTATGTATTTGTCATCTAGCTTTTTTTTTATCTAGTTTCATGTGTTTCAATATTTTTTTTGGTTTGAAATGAATGATTGACTCCATACCCTAAATCGATTTATATTCAATAATTTATGCTTTACATCTCTCGGAGATTTTTTTTTGAGGGGAATTCCTTTCAAAGGGCATGAGATGACCAAGTGAAGGGCCATCAAACTGATTTATAGAGGCTCCTTGTAAATTTATTACATGGATTTTGACATCCTAACAAAATTAGAGGCTCCTTGTAAATTTATTACATGGATTTTGACATCCTAACAAAATTGCATAAGTAGACACTGAGAGGTATTTCACACCACTTCTTAAGGGTCTAAGTGATCATACATCCTTTCTCAAAAAAATATCTTTTGTTAGTAAGTATTTTCAAAAAAAAAAAAAAAACTATTTTTCTTAAAAAACAAAAATTGTTGATTATTATGCTTCCATAAACATATCATCTATGGTCTATATAGAGTAAACAAAGAAAAGATACAAGTAAACTTATAACATGTGATCTTAATTTATTGTTGTAAATTGAAATGTAATTATTTTTAAAACTTTTCATCATTTTTAAAACTTTATATCAATTAATATGCTTAATTATCCGAACTATTTACACTTGAATAAGTCTCGAATCTAGGTTTATTCCTTCAATTGTAACACATGGCACTCTTATGAAGAAAAAAATGTCTCTCTCCTGTATAAATGAAAAGTGACATCTTACATCAAACTTTTGTGTAAACTCGTCCTAGCAAAGCAACGTCGTGGCGGTTGCTCGAAACCTCTGACTCCGACTCCCAACGTCTGTTCTCATTGCTGACGTTGCTCATTTCCACCCTATCATTATCTCCATATATATTCATTCTTTCTTCCAATATTTTAATTTTAGCTTATCATTTTCTAATCTTTATAATTTTTGTAATCTTTTATAACTTGGATAATGCCATCGCCTCTTACTAGAATCATTTCTCGTTAGTGATTTTGTCGTCCATTATGAGAATGTTCATGAGTATGATAATGGTTTTCAGTAGTGCCTCACAATTTTCAGTGTTTGTTTGTTGCCCATTAACATTTACATGATGACATTTGAATCAACCGGAAACATTAATTACATAGGCACCTTTCTATCTATTTCAATCGCTTTCGTCCTCCTGGTGGGTTGTGTGAAATCTGTGATGGGAAAACCACACCTCGATCCGTATTCAACTTTGATTTTTTTGGATGTGCATCCAAATGGTTTAGGCTATGTATGGGTTTTCCTCTTTTTATGAGCATCAGTTGCTATGTGCGTGTTTCATTTCGAGTAAGAAGGAGTTGATTATTTTATGGCATCATCACATATCATCTACATCATGCCTTACAACATGAGATAGAGTAAGATGATAAGGATGACGGACAATGAATAAGTCCCGTAGTTCATCATGGCCTGGCCTTTAGTTTTTTTTATTGAGAGGGACTTGTAACCTACAACTAGTCTTCCTACATGCTTTAGTTATGGTGACGTAGGCATTTAGGTTAGATTTCTTTGGTTATTCTAACGTTGTAGTTCGCTTAGCATGCTCAACATTCTTTGCTTTCATGATTTAAAATTTCTAATATTCTTGTTATAATTAACAAATTAACATTGTTATACTTAATAAAAATACATTTAAAATATTAAATCTATTTTTATTTTAATACATCCCTTTGTATGTTTCATTGGTT
Source organism: Picea abies (assembly GCA_900067695.1). Taxonomy (NCBI): domain Eukaryota; kingdom Viridiplantae; phylum Streptophyta; class Pinopsida; order Pinales; family Pinaceae; genus Picea; species Picea abies. Next base: position 1,634 of record CBVK0100939698.1, on the reverse strand, counting down.
TTAATTTAATATTTTTAAAATTAATTACATATTTTAATGATAATTTGCATATTTTTAAGTTATCAATAATAGCTTAAATATTTTTTTAATGTTCACTTTTTTTAATGATAATTTGTATATCTTTAAGTTATCAATAATAGTTTAAATATGTCCCCGAGGTGTAGGACAATCAGTGACGGAGTGTGTTGTTAAGCCACTCCGTGTTGTTAAAGTCACCGGTTCTAAACCTGCAGTGACAAAAAATCCAACCATGTTAAGGGTTGGTGTGGCTTAGGCCCGGTGTGATCCCCGGGTGATTTTGACGGGAGTCGCGGTTTCTCAAGCCACAGGTTAATCGCAAAGCCACGCACAAATTAACAAACAAAAAAAAAATAATAGTTTAAATATTTTTTTAATGTTCACTTCTCATTATAAAGGTTAGATTAATAAATTATTTCACACATATAATTTGGAAATATTTTAAGTGTACATTTTCCTATTTTTTATTTATGGTTTTAATGAAAAATATTTTAGTGTGATCTCTAGATTTCTAATTAATCATCTTGGAAGTGCACCACCATATTAAGATATTTCATTTTTTTCTATAAGTTAAGATATTTCTCATAGATGTTTTCCCCAAACATTGTTGACATGATAATGTTATCTTACATAAATTTATTAACAAATAAAATTTATTAAAGACCATTAAAAGAATCATGATTTCCGAAAACAATAACCCTAATGACTAGGAAATGGTGTTAAATATTAGTAAAAAATAATGAAAGAGTTCAAGTATTTTTGTACTAATTTCACCAATAATTATAAATATAAATATAAATATAAATATATATATATATATATATATATATATGAAAATCATATTTTTACTTCAAATATATTTAATATATAAATAAACATCATATACATTTTATGTTTGTGTTAAAATATGGGATGTGAAGGACCTTGCTGCATAACCTTGATGGCTTAAGGGGTTGGCTCGTTCATTCCATTGAATCACAACTATATTTTTTGGGGGCACTTCTCAATCCATGGAGTGGAAAATGATGATGTATATAATAGGCTCTTTCCCTCCATCTTCCTAGATCCTTGTTGATGTAAGGATCTCACATTTTTCCATTGCATTGTGTTTGTATCTAGATAAACATCAAGAAAAAATAGTTATATAGGCATTAGTTTTATATGGATTTAGATTAAAGTAACATTCTCATTTTTATCTCTTGACTTGTAATGAATATATGTGAATTAGGTTGATCTATCGGATAGTATGGGCGAAGGCCAAGTAATGTAAATGATGTACATATTAATAAAAATACATCACTTACTTATTGAGCCACATGGGTGAAGGAAAGAGTGTCATCATGGTGATTGTTGATATATTGACCAAGTATGCACACGTTTGTGCACTCTCTCATCCTTTCAAAGCCAGTACAGTTGCCACCGCATTCACGGAGACAATTCAAAAGCTACATGGAAGCCTAAATATTATTGTAAGTGACAAAGATCCCATCTTCACTAGACATTTTTGGACATAATGATTTTCTTGTTTGGGTACTCACTTGGATCATAACTAATCTTATCATCCTTAATCTAATGGAAAAACCGAGATAGTGAACAAATGTCTGGAAGGATACCTT
>CBVK0100939692.1:0-12724 GCA_900067695.1 Picea abies | reverse complement strand
TCATCTCCTAGGGTTAGGTTTTTGGATGTCTAGGGTTTTGGAATTAATGTTTGATGTAAAAAATCCTTTGGAGCCTCATTGTACTCATCTTATTCTGAATGAGCGTAGCCGTCACATCTCTTCATAGAGATGAGCTGCCACCATTCTAGAAACCTTGTTTCGGTCTTCATTTTTACAGTTTCAACATATTTCTCATTTAAAAGAAGTCAATTTTTACTGTATCTCTAATATTATTTACTGTATCTATGTGTTAATATTATAGATCTGTGTTTTCATTTCATTATGACCATAGATTTGGGACATGTATACTCGTAATCGTAAAACATACTCCACCCATCTTGATTGTCACAGGATTTCTTTGATGTCATCATAAACCTCCAAAAACATTAGTTCAATCGACTCTCCATAGATTAATGATCCTCCCATGGTTCCTTTCATTTTCCAAATTTGAGTGTTATTGTTTGCATAGGTATGCATATTATGGGGTGGTAAGTTCTAAATTGTACCAATAAAGATGGTGGGTATGTGAATCTTGATTATGGTAATGATACTATGATGTGGTGGTTACAGACTAATGATATAGACACATGCCATTAGAATGTACTTATTGAAAACTTAGATAGGAACACATACCTATATTGTATTACCTTCAATGGTTTTATGAGTACGACATGGATCAGATCTTGTCGACGGAGGATGCAGTCTCATCAATGGTCCTAGCCAGAATCACAGTGTCATTGTTGTGAGTTTCAACGGCTAGAATTGTAGGAATTTTGATGTCTGAAAATGTGAGATTCAAGTGCCGTTGCAACAATGAGAGATTCAATGATGAAATTGTAGCACTGGAAGTCTATTTCTGTGGTGGGGATACTAATTGTAAAATAGGTGATGGAGGTGAAAGGTGTGGGTGAAAAGTGAAAAAAATGGAACAAAAGCTATGAGTTGATTTGCGGCGACATGAGTCACAGAAATGAATCTAAAACAATGAAAAACTATAGGACCGTGATTTATTAAAGGGATGGATTTGCAATGATGAGGTTGTAGCACATATGATGTGCCAAATGGTGTGGATATGAGTAGTAGCATTGGTGGTGAGGGGAAAAAGTGAAAAGTGGGAAGATGAAATGAGGTTTCGCACATAGTTGCAGTGATGTGAGTTGCATCAATGAACTTGCAATAGTGAAACATATTGAGATTTGGGTAAAAATGGAAACTTATGAGTTTTGGGGGAATGAAGGAAGGATGCATTTGAGTTGCACCCGAGAGAATGGGGGAAGGTAAATTTGCAAACTATGGGAGGGTTGTGGGTGGAGTAGCAACCAAAGGAATTTGCAAAGTGAATATGGGGGGAGCTACAAATGGAGAAACAACCAAAGGGATTGAAAAACAGGTGATGGCTATGGTGGTTGAGTTTCAACAATAGAAATAGTTACAACAATGGGAGTTGCAACAACCATATTTGCAGCAACAGGGGTTGCAATAACAAAAATTGTTTTGACAAAGGGAGTTGCAACAATGGGAATATTTGCAACAAAAGGAATTGCAACAACTGGAGTTGTAGGAAACAGAATCACAACAACATTGTTTTCCCCCGCGTATCCTGGAAAACAATATTATTATGAAAAACAAGATTTTATTAAGATTTATTGAGAAGGATTGTGACATAGCCATCCCGAAACAATGAAGTGCCCCCGTGTTTTTTTATTTTAATATATACTTTTCTTTTCTTTTCTTTTTCTTTTTCTTTTTATTGTTTTTTTCATCTTTTCTTTTCTTCTTCTTCTTTTTATTTTTCTTTTTTCTTTTGAAAAACTGGAATAGAACCTATCTAACAAAAATGAGTTTCAAGTCATTGTCAGTCCATCCATTTGTAATTATCCTAAAAAATAATTCATTTGATAAGGGTCACAAATATAAGAAAAGTCTATGTCCATTAGCCATTAGAGGAATTTTTTCTTCATTTATGGTTTGGAGTTTGATGGCCCCACTATAGACCGTGTCAATCTCATATGTACCAAGCCATCTAGTGTGAAATTTTCCTCTAAAGTATTTGAACTTGAAATAGAATAATAATGGCCAATCTCCAGCCTTGAACTTCTTCTTGATAAACAAATCATGCCATTTTTCCCTTTGATGTTGTATCATTATGGCTCTTTGTAGGGAATCTTGTCGTAATTCATCCAACTCGTTGATTTGAATCAGTCTTTGTCTTTGAGCCTCTGATAATTCCAACCTAAGTTTTACTATTGTCCTTAGTGTCTGAATATATGTTTCAATGGGAATTATTAATCACTTACCATAAAATAACTCATAAGGTTTTCATCCTAAAGTAGTGATCCATGTGGGTTTTGATGCCCATAAGACTTTGAGGAGTCTATCGACCCAATATTGGAAGTGTCATCTAATATTTTTGGTAATAATGTCCTAAACGATAGTGTCACACCCTCTACCTATTTTCTTTCCTGTGGATGATAAATGGTGTTGTTACTTGATGCTTGATTTTTTAGTTTTCCATCATATCTCTCACAAGTCATTATTTGAACTGAGTTCCTCCATCGGTCACTATCTCCCATGGTATCCCAAACCTTAAAAAAATTTCCTTGTGGATACATTATACTACTTCTTTCTTGGTTTCTTCCATAAGTAACTTTTCAACCATCCATTTTGTGACATAGTCTGTACACATGAGGATCTAGGAGTATCAACACGATGGGGGATTTATTGGTCCTACAAAATCAATGGCCCACTTTTCAAAATTTTCTAACACCATTTGTGGTCGTAGTTTCATTTCTTATTCTTGTACGAGTCTACCCATGCCTTGAAAGTTGTTACACCTCTTCACATACGACTCTTTGGATTCTCTTAAGAGTGTGGGAAATAATACCCCTGGTGGGGTATCTTGTACCTAGTCCTTTTATCTGCAAAGTGTCCCCCACATGTCCCATCATGAAAATATTTTAGTATCTCATGGACTTCAACCTCTCATACGCACCTTTTAATAATCAAATCAATCTTAGTATAGAAGAGACAGTCATGAATCAGTGAGAATATTTCACTTTTCCAGACTAAACTTTCTCATTCTATGGGGATTAGATAATGCATAAGTTTTCCTCCAACCGAAAAGTTAGAAATATCTCCAAACCAAGGTGATTTAGTAGATATTTCAAACACGTATTTGTCTGGACAATAGTCTTCTACTGTACGTTAATTCTCATTAGATGTTATTCTAGAAAGGAAGTTAGCCACTACATTATCTTTTCATGTTTTTTCTAAAATAGTAATATCCAATTCTTGCAATAAAAAAAACCATATAGTGACCCTTCCATTTGTAATTGGATTTTTCATTAAATATTTAGTAGCAGCATGATCAATATGGAAGATTATATAATATCTAGTGATGTAGTGTCTAAACTTGTTTATTGCATGAATAACAATAAGAAACACTTTCTCAATTACCATATAGTTCAATTCAACAAGTGAGAGATTCTTACTGACATAGTAAATTTCATATGGGTATTTCCATTCCAGTTGTCCTAGAATAAAATCGATAGTAGTATCAAACACATTTGTGGAAATTTGGAATAGGAAGGTCCAATCAGGCCCTCTTAGTACAATAGCTTCAAATATTTTTACTTTCAATTCATCAAGTGCATGTTAGCATGTCTCTGTCCATACAAACTAACTATGTTTTCTAAGTAAGGAAAATAATGGATGAGCAATATGTGAAATGTTTTCAATGAATCTATGGTTTATTACCCAACATATCCTATAAATATTTGTACCTTCTTCTATGAAGTTGGAGTTGTGAAATTCAATATTTCCATTACGTTTTTTGGATCGACTTGAATACCTTTTTCTGAGATGCGATGCCTCAGTACAATGCCATCAGTTGTCATAATAAAACACTTTTCATCACTAAGGGAAAGAATTGACTCGTTTCTCTCGATTAATGTATTTTCCATATTGGATAATGCCTCATTAAATTCTTCGCCATATGTTTTGAAATCATCCATATATATTTCCACGTAGTCATGAACGAGATCCAAGAATATACCTATAACAACTGGTTGAATGGTGGTTGAGGTGTTACATAATCCTTATGGTACAACATGGTAGGTGAATATCCCCCAAGAAAAGTTGAACATTGTTTTCTCTTGGTCTTCAGGGGCGATTTGGATCTGGTTATATCCATTGAAACCATCGAGGAAAGAAAAATACTTCTTCCCCTCTAGCATGTCAAGGACCTAGTCGATAAATGGTAATGGGAAGTGATATTTATGTCTTTCTTTATTCAATTCTTGATAATCTACACAAATTATTCATTTACCATTTTTCTTCAGTGCGATGACAAGAGGGGAAACCTACTGGATATCAAAAATCAAATAGATGAAGTTAGTTGTAATCAATTTATGGAGCTCTTATTTGAATATGAATTTCCTTTCCTGGTTCATCCATCACTGAGGTTGATGAATGGGTATGGATACTTACTTAATAACTATGATGTGTACACGGGTTAGAATGGATCCCCTTCATGTTAAATTAATCCTAGATGAAGGAATCATTGTTCTTTTGCATCCCTTGAAGTGGTTGCTCTTTTTGTTATTCCCAAGGATGATTTTAGGGGCTAAATTTTGCTCATGGGCTAATTTGACATGGTTTTTCCCAAAAAAATATTCGTCATTCTAAAAATGAATCGCCCAAATTCTATAGGATAAAATTATTTTACCTTAAAAATAACCAAAATTTAATACAAACTATATAAAATCCTTAGAAATTTGAATATTTTTACAAAAATATTGCCAAACATTTACAGTTGGGATATGATGCATTACTAATATTCGCCAAGTTTTCTACATTTAAAATAAATTTCCATCCTTAAAATCATCCCTGGTTGTTCCGTTAGGCATTGGTTGATTTTCAACGTTTTCCCTGGGATAATTTCTAAGGTTTCTATGAGGGATCCTTGGTATTTTTATTGTACATGTTCATGTTTGATGTGTGATATGATTGTTGAGGATAAGGAAAGATAAGTTTTTGGATTTGTAACATGCTCAAGAATATGTGTGTTTCCTAAGGAAGAGGAGAAGTCTATAAAATAATTTATTTCATTGTCCTATGTTTCATCTCTTATGGATAGGTATTGATCTATGGATAGGACCTCATAGGATTCCCCCTCTTCATCACTTTCTTCTCCATCAACCCAAATTTGTTTTTCTAGGTCTATGTTGGGTTTCACAGGAGGGTAGAGAGTTAATCGTTTGGTGGAATTATGTTACACATCAAAATTCCACACTTAATTACCTCACCCTAAGTGTCACAAGTGTCATAAAAGTGTCATATTCACCTTGATAAGTATTCCATACACCTTGACACCATGGGAGAACATTTGTCACAATCCCTAGTCAACGAGGAGGACAAATATATCATATGAAAGTCAAAATACTATATGCACATGAATTATTTGTTAATATTCATAAAAAAGAAATTAATTTAGTCTGAGAATACACCTCACATTTAGTTTGCTAATATCAAGGAGAGGTTAAGAATATCATGGATGGTTGAGATATTTTCTCAAACCAAAATACGAATTTTGTGGATCTTGAGAGATATTGCTTCCTTAAAATCCTTCAGAAATATTTTCTCCCTAAAATCCTTGAGAGATATTTTCTCCCTAAAAATAGATATTTTCTCCCTAAAAATATTGGAGATCCCATTTTAGTGGATCTAGTTAGTGATATTCTCCATGGTGGTTAAGCCTACAAATCCTATATAATGAGTATAAATTTTTTTATTATGGAGGAATCTTGGAGATATCAGACTTATGATCATGGGATTAATCCAAGGGTTGCATGAGGATAGCTTGGAAGAGTTGCATCTAACATCATTCATGGTCTGCAAGTTTTCTTTGTTCTCATTTAATATACTTGACCTATTTCCTTCAAGTATGTGATCTCTTGTGCTTGTATATGTTTAATTTGATTTGCACAGATGAATTTTCTTTGCCTAATCCATTAGAGTAGAAGGAAGTCACTTTTTTCTTGTTGTTCATTGAAGGTATTGATTTTCACCAAGAATTGGATCAATCTTACATATAGGAGCAACTATGACAAACGTCGTAAACATAGTACATCCTACTCTACCTTCTTATCTCTTTTTCAATAATAAAAATGATTTTATAGGAATGGTAGTGTCTAAATTATTATTTATGTCTTGGTATAGGGGTCAGTAATCCAACATAAAGTTCACCTGTCCGCAAGGGAATATTTCCGTAATAGAAATTGGTGACTCCATTGGGGAAGGACATTGACTTGTATTTCCTTGGATCATCTGAGATTTCTTCCACATTTATATCTTAGTTGTTATTTGTTTCATATCTACTTCCCTTTCTCTCTTCTTCATTGAATATTTCACAAGGTCTTTGGAAATGTTTTCTAAATTTTTAGCCTTTTTTTTTAGTTTTTGGGAAGGGCAGTGCTCCTCTAAGTCTACACCAAAGCACTAATCTAGGATCAATGCTCCCCTGTATTGCATACCAAAGTTCTATAACACTCTGACCCTTTGGAAACATGAGCATTGATATCCTTTTCTGTATTGTTCTACCCCTTTTTTCTCACGTTTTCTTAGTCTGATCCTAAGGGGATTTTTTCTCATAGAGCTTTGAATACTCTTGAATTTGTTTTTCTAAGAGTTGGGAATTTATTAGTCATTTATGTTTAACATTTTATTCTTCAAATTTTCTCTTAGTTTAGGTCCCCTTGGGTTAACAAGATCCCTTGGTTCTTTTTTCCTTTTGAGTTTATCTTATCTTCATCTCATAAAGATTTCATGTTTCTTGATTGTTTAGGATTGTTCATCAAATATGGTTTGCAAAGGTTGCTTGGTATTGAGCCTTCTTCTCTTTATTTGAAACATCTCTCTTTTCTAGATGATTAGGACTCTTATGAAAACCTATCTTGATTTATGTTTCTTGTTGCTCATCATTTGAGGATTTTCATTAGTTTTTGTCTTCTTTCTCTTTGCATCATTGAGTTCTTGATTGAACATGTTATCCCCTATTTGTTTTCTTTCAATTCTAATCACTTTGACTGCACTTTGTTTGATTTATTTTTTCCTCGTAATTCTTTGTCTTAAACTTAGATCTCTTTCATCTAAAAGTTAAAAAGAGAAAATTTTGCATATCTCCTTGCATAGTTAATCAAATTAATAAATTTTTGCATTCATTAGGAAGTTTGTTTTGGTTTATGTTTTGGAAAAAGAGATAGTTTTGCATGCACATTTTGGTTTTCAAAAACATTTTCTTGTTATCTTGGCATCGCATTGATCCCATTAGTTGAAATTTGCATTGTTTTGAGTTCTTTCTTGTGTTAACAAGAATAGAACTCTTCTCCTTCCCATACGTAGAATTCATCGAAAGAAATAACTGCAAATCATTATTTTGCATTCGATTGGAGTCGAGTCTCTTACTCATCATTAGTTTCATATCCGTAAACCCTTTGAGTTAAAATCCATTAAAATCAACCACAATATAATAAAATAAACTTGAATATATTTTTTTAGCACACCAAAAGTAGCTTAGGATTAGGGTCTTTCGACTAGGGAAGTGACTAAACTCTCCAACACTACTAAACAGACTGTAGAAAAATAAAGAGCGTGTACATCCATCTTTTGTATAAGCATAGCTGGGAACCCCCTCTCACATAGGTGATAAACATGAGTTCATGTGCAGGAGAGCAATGAAGATTACCCCTCCAATTCTTAACCAATCATAGTGGACAGATCGTTTATTGGGGGTTTTTCTTGAGAAACCATTATCTTCATTTGGTCTTGGTGCTTCGTGAACTATGAATCCATTCGAGGTCCTTTGGAGCCCTACGATTCCATTTGTCTTTAGTTCTCTTGAATATATTTGGACTTTGATATCCTTCCCATACATTCGGTCCTAACTATCGACTGTACCCCCCTAGAGGCTGACTGCAAATTGGTAACCTTAGTGGGATTTCCTAGGTGCTTACAGAGGTCATTGTGGGGGGACTCGCATGGTACCTGGGGCTGATGTCGTATCACACTCTCAGTACCCTTGGAGGGTAATCCTTTGAAAGAGAGGGTTGATTTCACCAAGAAGGGATGTTATGTGGAGGTTGGGGAAACTGTTTCTAACTTCTTCTCTAGTGGCTTGGTATCCCATCTTTGGAAGATCCTTAAATATCTTTTATCTTGGTTGATTAATTTTATTTTTCATAGGAGTTTGTTTCTTTGTCTTTCATAGTTGGGCTTAGGATCATATTTTTCACAATATACAAGGTATGGAACCTGACACTCAAAAACCACAGCATAATTTTTCTTACGAAGAAGTGATTGCAGATCACACATCTGAAACTGGGAGTGTCTCTTCTGGAAGTGGACATCACATTAAAGAACTGATCCCAACTTTCGTAAAAATATTGAAATATTTTGTTAATCCTCCATTTATTGATCCACTTGGACAATAACTCTTTGATCCACCATCCATGAGATCCGTTGATTCTTATTCTTCTTATCGATTACCACCAGTTTCCACCATTACACCATCTTTTGGAATGAACCCACCGATTTTTTATTTTCCTGGAGGACTTGGGAATTCATATTTTTCCAAAACTCCCATAGGTGATACTACTAGTTCTTATTCTTTACTAGAAACATCAGTGACCCAGGTAACCCTGACTCAACCACTCGCACATTCATCTCCTTTTTTCACATGATTCAGGTAATATTCCTCCTTCATTTTTTCCACACATGCACATGCCAAGTTATTTACTTGGTCATCCCATAGGTGAAATGGTCAATAGTCAAGTCATTCACACAACCACAGTGACACAAGATACTCAACCTCCATCTCACACATCACAAATTAGTACTCCCTACATTGGAGGTCAATCTTACATCACAAATTAGTACTCCCTACATTGGAGGTCAATCTTCAATGGGAGGCCAACCTTTAGCTGGGGGGAAACCTTTAGTTGTAGGGAAAGGTTTTACTAGGGGGAAACCTACATCATTGCAACATCAACAAGAACGGGTTAAAATCACTCCTTTAATTACTTCTATCCCTACTACCACTTTTTTGTATCCTGGAAATCCATATCCAAGATTTGTGAATCCTTTGTGGACTCAACCCAATCCGACGGGCATTCCTCAACATTGAACTATGCCCTATCAATCTGTAAAACCCACAATACAAATGCAATAGTCCCTTCCACCACCATACATAGGGGGGAAAATAGGTCAATAAAAGTATGTAGGAGGTCCATCTATTCAATCATAGTACAAGGGTGGATAAACATGATAACCACCTTATATTGGTGGACAACCTGGACAACCACCTTATATTGGAGGACCATCTAGTTTTGTCATCTCGCCACAACCTGGATACGGTCCTACTAGTTTTCCTATGCAATATGGTTATCAACAATATCAACAACCTAACCTACAACTACCATTCTTGGCTACATTAGATCTACCATATCTTTCACGTTTAACAAACGATCCCATCCCATTTTGGCCCACCATCCCTGCCAAATTGTCGTCCAACATTATGAAATTAGATGGAAAACTTGGGGAAGATCCTAACAATTATGTTATGTCTTTCAACTTATGGTGTTCTTCCAACTCTTTGATGGACAATTCCATTCGTCTTATAATTTTTCAGAGAACACTTACAGGTGCAACAACAAAATGGTACATTGAATTGTCATGTAACTATTTTGTCGACTTTAACTCTCTTGCCATCGATTTCCTGACGCATTTTTAGTTGCCTATACGGTACGATACTGGTACGAAACATTTGAAATATTTTTGTAAATCCTATTTTACCCACATATCTGATCATATTCATGAGTGGAGATGATGAAGATGGTTGATTAAAGCTCCAATTATGGACCAACTCCTCGCGGATTGGTTTACAAAGTCACTCTTCCCTCCCATATCTCATGACGTTTTTATGGGAAACATAGTTATTGAGGAGAAGGATACCGACCATGCACACTATATGGACTTGGTTTACTCCCATTCCAACACACTTTATGATCTGATCCCTAATGCTCCTTAGTCTTCGAATGATCCGTCAAGACCTACTCTAGAATCTAGTTTCGTTCTAAACACCACAACTACTTTCGCTCCTTCTCAAACCTCTGAGGTGAATGCGATCTAATCCACTTCATATTAGAAACCAAGAGGTAATAAGAAAAATAATGGAAAATATAAGAAACCTTCTAATGAGCAGGATAATCCTATGTTTGTTGATACTCAACCGACAAGGAAACCTAAATATCCTTGTATGATTTGTGAGGAAGACCACTACACAAAATGTTTCCCTCATCATAAGGTTGTCGCTAAATATATGAAGGGTACCTCCCAACCAGTTCAATAACAACATTTGGTTGCACAGAACCATGTCACTCCACAAGGGGGCAACCCACGTCATTCCGACCATGGGGATGCTTCCACAAGCACCTCTGAGGTTTACATGTTTAAGACGACCATGGGGATGCTTCCACAAGCACCTCTGAGGTTTACATGTTTAAGACGGTTAATGTCACAACACATGAAAATACTTATGACACTCCTCTAGGTGATCAGACTAAAGGGAAGGCTGTCAACCAACCTACTAACTATACTCTTCCTACATATTCCAATCCTCTTCAGATAGAGAAGCCGATTTCTGACCCTGTGTTATGTACTCCCAAAAGAATAATTTGAAAAGAAACATTTAATCCTAATTCCTGCACTGCCTGAAACTATAACATAGTTGAAGATTTGGAGAAAGCGCCTTGTGCTATGTCAACCCTAGAAGTTATATAACACTCTCCAAATCAACGTAGAAACTTGTTGTCAGTTATTGGAGCCATGGATCCTAAGGAGTTGAACCTGATTACGTTTAATCTAGATTATTTTAAGGAGAAAGTCTCACACCACTTAGCATTCCATATTCAAGTTTTGGTTGGTGGAAAGAGCATCCATTGTACTATTTTGGATGAGGGATCCTCTACCCGTGTCATGTCTTTGCCTTATTGTAGGTCCCTTGGTTCTCCTACACTTACCCCGTCCCCTACCGCCCTAAAAGAATTTGATGGACATGGTTTCCAACCTCATGGACACTTGCAATCTTTCGTTGTGACTTTGAAGAGTAAGACTATTTCAATTGATATCGAAGTAGTCGACGCGCCACTAGATTATAATTTGTTACTTGGTCATAGTTTCTTTTATGCAATGATTTTCATTGCATCTTCGGTGTTTTGTATCTTAAAATTTCCCCATCAAGGAAATATTATCATTGTTGACCAACTTGAGTATACAACTCCATATCTCAGATAATGTTGCAACAAATAATGTCCATTTTCTAAGACAAAATAATTTTGAGAGTGTAGGTGTAGGTCTTCTCAAGGATTCCTTGCTCATGGGGGCTTTTCCTTTTCCTACTGCTCTCACCACACAGGTTTCCACATTAAACATGATTTCAACTCAGGTGTGAAAATCCTTCGATTCCTCTCATCCTTTGGTAATACCTAGTCTCGACGAGAATAGTTCATTGTCTCTTTCAAGCTCATTATAAAATGAAATAGATGCCCCTCCATTACAATCAATTCTCACTCTAGATCGAGATTTTGAACCTTTTTTCCTTCACCTGATGAAAATGTTTCCTTTAGTAACCAGAAACCTAAATGAGGAAAGAAGAATATTCATCGGAGGAAATCATGCTTGGAGGTAGGTCTCTAGTCACTGGACATCATGCTGGAGAAAAACCGCCAACTTCTACCAAAGAAGCTGGGGGAAAACTACCTCTAGAGAGACACGCTACTAGGAGTGATCCTCATTCAAAGAACATTCCTATCGTAACATAGTAGTATATTTATAGAACGATCTTAGTTTTTGTTCTTTCTTGTAGTCTTTGTTTTTGTTTTTGATCTTAGTAGTCTTTATTCTTTCTTGTGCTCGTAAATACATTAGAATAGGTTACCGAGTACAATTTTATCACTTTTTTGGACTCGTAAAATCTATACAAAAAATGAACTCTTTGGAGTCTCCTTTAAACTCTTTTTAGACTCTCTAAACATGAAACGATTGCCAAGTGATCATGCTTCCTTTCACACTCGTTAAAATGTTTGAAAGGGCTTCTTTTGAGTGATAGTTTATCTCTTTTTTGGCCTCACAAGACTAATTATGAAAAATGAATACTCTAATCAAGCATGATTACAAGAGTTCTCCCCTATATATTTTTACACTTTTTTCGGGCTTGAGAGACTAAATTTATGAAATATCCATCCATGGAGTCACATTTAAGTTCTTTTCAGACTCTCTAAACATGAAAAACCACCGATTTTTCCTTCTTTGGACTCGCTAAAACTACACATTGAAGGATCCATATGGGAATGAACTTTTACTTGTTCCAGTTCGTTTAAAAAAGGAAGAGGAACTCACCGAAGGTGAGTTATATCATGCATGTGTTACCCTCCTTGAGCTCATTAAATGAAAAAATAGGTACTCATCTATTTGGGTGGGGGAAAAATTGAAGGAAGTGGGTCAAGTTTTTGGGAATCCTTTATGGCATCTATTGTCTCCTTTGAACATGGAACCTGTTTGCATCTCGTCTTATTGTTGGGTAATCCGCTTGTCTTTGATTCATACCAATTCCATGTGTTTCCATACTTTTTCATCCAGTCGAAGAGTGCTCTTATTTTCGTCACATTAC